>JAUMHB010073936.1:0-12865 GCA_032359685.1 Pittosporum tobira | reverse complement strand
TATTTGGTTAGATTAGTAAAGAGTTATCTAAAGTGGTAAATAATTAGTTAATTACAATTCCTCGTGGGATCGATAATTTTTTATACTATAATTTGATTGGTGTACACTTGCACTTTTCACCCGATCAGAAACTACCTTCAAGATTAAGACCATAGGGAGTTTAGAACAAACATCCAGGGACTAGCAAAGACCATTTAGTTGATTCCAGGTACCTAGCTAGGAAATACTTTGATAACTAAAGAGATAACACTAAATGGTCAGTTGATGCTTGGAAGAAAAAGGCCCAAAAAGTGTGTAAATTTGAGCTTAGTCTTGCAAAGATGTATAGAGCTAAAAGAAAGGAACAAATAGAAATAAGTGAACAATACGCAAAGTTGAGTGATTATTGTGAGACTGTGATGTAAAGGAATCCTAGAACTGTGATGAAAATAGACACTGAAGGAGTTGAAGAAACCCCTCAAAATCTTCCGATATTTCAAAGGTTGTATTTCAAGTTAGAAGCTTCCAAACAAGGATTTTTGGTAGAGTGTAGACTTGTAATAGGTCTTGATGGGTGCTTCCTGAAAGGTCCTTATGGAGGTTAATTATTGAATACAATTGGTCGAGATGCAAATGACAATATTTTTCCTATTGCCATAGTTATTATTGAAATTGAGTGTAGGCTGAGCTGGGAGTGATTCATTACTTTACTTTTGGAGGATATGGGGAATGATAGGAGGTATATGTTTATGTCAGATAAGCAGAAAGGGCTTCTAGATATGTTCAAATATTTTTTCCAAATTTTGAGCACAGGTATTTCTTGAAGCATCTATACCAAAATTTCAAGTTTCATTATAGGAAAAAAGTGTTGAAGGATCTTTTATGGCAGGCAGCAAGTTGTGGAGATATATGGACATTCAATGACACAATAAAGAAGACAAATGTTATTGATCATAAAGCTGCACAATGGTTGATGGATGTAGGGCCAAGTTATTGAGCTAGATCACATTTTACTGAAGATTACAAGTGTGATGCACTTATCAACAATTTGAGTGAGTCATGGAATGCTTACATTTTACCAGCCAAGGAAAAGGGAATTATTAATATGCTAGGGTGGATTAGAAAAAAGTTGATGGGTATGATTCAAATCAAGAACCCAAGCATGGAAGGTAACAAAAGGGAAATTGACCCTAGAATTCAAAAGAAATTAGAAAATATTAAGAAGTTTAGCATGTACGATCATGTTATGTTTTGTGCATATAGAGAGTTTGAGATACAAGAGGATGAAAGGACATCACTTATGAATATTATAAATAGAACTTGTTCTTACATATTATGGCAACTGAGTGTTATCCCTAGCAAACATGGTGTGGCAACAGTATGGGAACGTAGAGAGAGCCCAAAACAGTATGTCCACCATTATTATAGTAAAGAAATGTATCTTGCAACGTACCAGTTCAAAATCTTTGGGGTTCCAAGTCATCATGAATGGGAAGTCAGCAGGGATTTACCATTACTACCATCAACATACCATACACCAACTAGAAGGCCAAGGAAGCAAAGGAGGAAAACTGCAGATGAGCCAAGGAATCCACATGCAGCTTCTAGGAAAATCAAACAGTCACATGTGGGAAATGCTTGAATTTGGGACACAATAGCAGAAGATGCAAAATGTCTCCCCATCTAGATTCAAAACTCCACAAGGTATGATTTTATTATTTATTTTAAGTATTTTATGTTAGTATTAATTGTTATTATAATTTTTTAACAAAGTAAGTGTGTCACTGCAAGCACTTCAAACGGTAAAGAAGCCCCAACCACTTCCAAAGGCCCAAAAGCATCAAAAGTTCAAAAAGGCCCAGCAGACCCTAAAGTCTCAAAAGGTGCAAAAGGCCCCCAAAAAATGTAAATTCAATTATTTAATTTTTATTATTTTCTTAATGAGATTTTCAGTTTAATGTTTATTATTTATTTAAAATGTTTATTAATTATTTAAGATATTTTGTTTTGCAGAATTTTGGTCAATCAAGCTCACAAAAGAATCCTTCAGCTCAAGCATCAGCTCAACTTTCTCCTTTCGTAAGTGCCTCTTCTACAAAAACAGACAAAGGTGGTGTTACAAAAGGAAAATAGGGCTTTTAAGTAATTAGGGTTAATCTTTATTTTTGGAGTTGCTAAGAAAGGTCAATTTTTTGGGGAACAATTTCTGGTATTTGAAACTTTGTAGTATCTGAAACTTTGTTATTGTAATGGTTGTAATGTGTTCTAGTTAGTTTTTATGGTTGTAATTTTGTAATGGTTATTGGCCCGTTGATTATGGTATGGAATTATGGACCCGTTGAATGGAAATGGTATGTTTTTTGAAAAGGGAGTTATAGACATGTTGAATGGAATGATTATGGTATGAGTTTGTTCATTTTCTAGTTTTTGTATACTTGGTTGAATGGGAAATGTGCAAAAATAAACCATAAATGTGCAAATATGATACTTGGTTGAATAGGAAATATGTAAAAAAAAAAAAAAAAAACCACAAGTGTGCAAATTTGATGCATGTTAAATGAAAATGGTTCATTGCATTACATCCTAGATAGTATCATAACGAAGGACAACATATACAAAAATAAACCACAAATGACAAGTATCTTGAAGTTACCTGCTATTACACAGACCTTTGCACTTAAGCCTAGTTTATCACACTTGCATTTTTTTTTCCTTTGGTCTTCCATAAGTTGCCCCATTATCTATTGTACCACCAATCTTCTCAGTTGAAGTAGGTACACACTGTGACCAAAAATTATAATTTTTGTAGGAAAAATAACACCTCCCCTTAAAGGCTTTATTTCCTTAATTTTGATGATCGCGCTTCATTCACATTTACAATTTCTTGATGTGTATCTAATGTCGAAATTGTTCCCTCCTCCATTATTGCAGACATGATGAAACTGCACCAAATACATGTAAAAAAAAATTGCACCATATGCACAAAATATTAGTTTAGAAATTTAAACAAACACCTTATAAACATCTCTACAAACAACAATATAACAAATATATTTTCATGGATCTGAATGCTTTTCTAGCAACAGATATTGATGACTCAATATACCTTGTCTTTCCTTGTTATTCTTCTTTGGATTCAGTGGAAGTAACTTTCAAATTTGCAAGATATAAAGTAAACAATGAGCAGGAACGGGTTATATAACACTGGGAAGGGAAAACTTGGAAGTAAACATTTTAAATGGTTAGATTTCTGTTAACTTGGAAGGAGAAACTAATTGTTGCACTTAGCCTATGTCAGGGGTTGTCCTAAATTAGGGTTAAGGTTTCCACCCTGGCCCTGACTAGGGCAACGTGGCATCCCACGTGACAACCTTACTCTCGGGTGGCAATATGACCGGCCACCTCGGCCCTGTCCCGCAAAGCATCATATCCGACTAGCCATCCTTAAGGCTCGGCAGCCCGCCTCGCCTAAAGAAGGATCGGCTCCTGACACTCGGCTTCCAAAAAACACAAAGCTTGGCCAATCGGCCTCCCAGGGTTCACACCCGCATCGGTCCTCCCGGACCTTACCATCAGGAGCTCCCAAATTAACTTCAGCCTTGGCCTACCCAGGTAGCGGATCCACTCAGCCCTGTCAGATGTGCCTGGCCCTGCCTGGTCCGAGCCCAGCAGCAGAAGCCAATAAAGCAAGTTCTCAGACGATGTCAAATCAGCTGCCTAACCCTACAACCTTGTCAACTCAAAAGAGGCGCGCCATATCTACTGTCAACTCACAGTAGGCGCACCATGCCTACTTTATTGGGCTGCGGGTCAAGGCAAAAGGTCTACAAATACCTCCTCATTCATATAGGAAGGGGGACTGGCTCTCAAGACAGAAAAGCCAATACACCGGCAACTCACCGGTAAACTCACTGGAACAGTATACTCTCTAAACTCAACAAAATACTCTGGTAATCCCTTCTCTCTCCCACTCAATAATCAGATCTTCATCTTTATCCTTGCTAACTTAAGCATCGGAGAGGGGAACGAGGGAACACCCCCCTCATGTTGCCCGTGTTTCAGGTTTGCCTGTTCCTTCTACTGACGTGTGCCCAGTTGGAAACAAAGGCTAGAAGAGGTCAAAGATCATAGCTATCCCAACAGCCTCCTTGCATTTTAGGGTTCAAGTGTGTGTTTTAGAAAGTCATGTGATTATATACAAAAGCGTGTAAATCTCAGGTGGCTCAATGAAATTTACCATTTATTCTAACTCGATTAGGAATTAGAGCTAAGATTAATGAGTAGCAATTGAGTGAAGTGAATCCTAAATGGAATTAATGAGTAGCAATTAAGTGAAATGAGTCCTAAATAGACGAATGATTGTAGTTCTACATTACTTTCATTTAGCTAGTACAAGTGTCTAGCGTTGCTCATACTAGATGCGCTTTAATTATTAACTATTAGTTATTTTATGCATATTTGTTCATATTTCTTAACATATTATTAACATATTTAAATTCATGCAAGTATTAATAATATGTGTTCCTTTTTAAGTAATAATATATAATAATGTTATTTATTTTCTTACTTTTATCTTTAAATTATATATATATAAAGCTTAATGTGTTTTCTATCATGTTATGTTTTATCTCGTGTCATGTTATTTTTGTCCGAACTTTAAGTCAGAAAATTTTTTAGGTTTATGTTTCTATTATAGTTGAACACATATACATGGTTCTGTATAGTTTATTGCACAAAGTCGAATAGACAAACATATACTATGTATATCAGTTGTTATTTATTTATTTATATTAAAGTGGAGTTTTGATTTAGTTAAATCATTTTAATTAGACTTAGTTAATTTGGATCGATTAATATCAACATAATGAGTGAGATAAGAAGGCTTTGTATTTAAGCCTCTAATTACTGTTTAAGATGCACGACTTAGTGAGTTAAATGGAATAGACAATTATAACCATACTGAGTTGTATAAGTTAATGATAAGTTCAATGGAAATCATGTTAAAAAGGGCAAAAATGCAAGCTAAAAAATCAAGTTGACTCTACGAGTTTTGTGATGTTTTTGCACCTATATATATATATATATATATATATATATATAAAATCTTAGACTTTTCACTCGGGGACAGATAGCATCCCAAACTTTAAAAAGTTTTATTCCGTTACATATACTTTTAAAAAGGTGTCATTTTGCACCTTAAAACTAGTTTTCCAATCATTTTGCACCCCAGACTTTTTGCTTGGGGACAAATAGCACCCCCGACTTTTTTAAAGTATAGGTCACTTATGACTGAAAAACCCGCTCTATGGTGCAAAATTAAATCTTTTTTGAAAGTATAGGTAACGGAATAAAACTTTTTAAAGTTTTAGGTATTATCTGTCCCCAGACAAAAGGTGGAGCATCATTGTTAAGGACTTAAGGTGCGAGGTGCTAGGTTTATGCCTTATTGAAAGAGATGCGTAATGTATAAATGTAAAAATAAATCTAGAATTCAGTGATCGAACAATTTCTTTGCATTTCGGTATTAAAAGTGAAAGGCAACAATATCTTTGACCTTATGACTTAACTGTTTACATGCACAAACAATTTGAAAAGAACTCATAAATTAAAAGCATATAAAGTTATAAACTAAAACCAGAAGCCAAGAAAAATGTCTACTTAGAATAGATAGTCTCTAACAGTTAAAGGTAAGAGATAAATTACTTTAAAAAATTTATTTAATTTTATATATATATAAGGGCAAAAATCTATCAACCCCACTACTTGTTCCTTTTCTAAATCAATTATCTCCTAGTCTAACCTCATCTAACCTTGCACCTTGGGCTTAAGCCCAAATATCCCGCACTTACATTACCTGCGATGCACCTCGATGAAGCGGAACACAAAGTCCGTTCCTCGCCTCATGCCTAGGCCGTCCTTTAACACCTATGACTCTATGAGCAGGAGAGGAGGCGTACATCTGAGGCAATGAACACATTACCTAATGGTAGTTGCTTGTTATTTTTCATATGTACCCAAAAAAAGAAGAATACATTACCTAATGGGAGACCTTGCATAAGTGGCAAGTTGGACTCTTAATATATATATATATATATATATATATATTTGGTGCAACTCTTAAATAGAATTTTATATAATGGTATGTTATCATGTACTTTACGGATTCATTTCCTTGTTGTGTTTGACTTTTGAGTGCAGGTCTGGCTCATGAAAGAATTTTTCTTCATCCCAAGTATCTTCTAATATCGTGAAACGAAAAGAACAACATTTGTGATACTTTAGCTGGAGGGTGTGTTTGAGTATACAATATGGAGATACCAATTAAGCCAGTACGTGGATCATCTGTTGGAAAAGGTTCTTTGCATGACATCCTCTCTTTTGATTACTTAAAACTTATCACGAAGTTATCGATGAGATCTACAATCAAGTTGACCATGTCGAACCGTGGATGACTGGAAATTGTCGAGGTCTTTTAACAGCGTTTTTCCTCCTCGACATGTTCTTCACTATGAAACTTATTGCCAAGCTTTCATGCTTTTAATGATCATTGTTTCTCAGGTTAAACTTTCTATCTGGGGGGAGATGTCATGAGGGCCCAATCATACATGTTATGAATGTTACCCTACTGATATGAGCGGCTTTTATCTGTTACTTATATTTCAATTGAATATTGTTGGTTGGATATATTCCTCTACTTAAGATATGCTGCAGATCCAAAAACTTTGTCTGGTTGGTTTTAACCAATATATAAAAAACGAAGCGGTATTCTTAGCGTGTATTGACGGATGTTTCTTATTGAGAAAGATTTATGGTTAATAATTATTATCTAAAAACGGGAAGCACTTTCCTGTTGGTCATTGGCCTTTCTTAAACACTCTTATACCTGTTTTATAACCATCTTGGGCATATTTATATGGGAAATTATGAGAACATCAGGATACACGATTACAGCTCTAGTCTTTGATTCGTCTTTCGCTCCCCACCTCTCTAGTCATTAAGTTATCCAAAAAAAAAAGTGGGCGGTGGCCTTTCCTGTGCAACTGAATTAAATTAAATTAAATTAAATTAAATTTTTCTCTTTAACAACTGAATTATGATAGTCACTAGGCAGTAGAATATGTGATGTACGGACTGAGATCTACATAAGCTTTTATGAAATCATCACCCTAAGGGGTGCGAAGAAGGGCACAGGCCTTGATGAATAACCTCAAGGTCACGAGTTCCAATTCAATAACTTGGTCATTCTTACTTGTGAACGGTTTTTAATGACATCCATATTATGGGAACTGGTATTTCCACACTTTTTTTTTGCTATTTCTACATGATTGACATATACTTTATACAATTTTGCTTATTACAATTGATTAAATTATGGAACATGCTCGAAAATAATAAAAAAATGTGTAAAAATAGTATTTCCCATTTTTTATTTATATATATATATATATATATATATATTCCACAGTGGATTACTATAATCATTTGAACAGTTTTGATACTTGCAATGGTGCATTGTGAATATAGGGGTATTAAATAAGCCAAGTTTGTCAGCTGCCGACAAGTTTGGCTTGTTACTAAACGAGTTTTTTTCTCAAATTCTCTTTATTTAACTAAATGAGTATTTTATCTGCCAAGCTCCAGATTTAGCTGCTTTTCTACATGAATAATATTTTGTAGTATTTTTAAATCCAATCTCGGAAAGATGAATCTCCCTCTGAGCATTCTGGAGTGACTGGTGAATCGACCCGTGGATTGGATGACACTGTCCATCGGCCACCATCTGTTAAAGCTTCTGTTTCAGTCTCTTTCGGTCAGCGTGCCCCTCACCGTGCTTCGACTAGGGGCTCATTTCCCGTTCTCCGTACTGTACAGCCACCATCTTATGACAGAAATAATGATCATGATTCTCGTAGATCTCCCTGCAGACCTCGTAGCCAAAGCCGTAACTCAACCGATCGAGAATTTGCAGACCGGGACCACAACCGGGGTAGAGACCGGGGCTGGGACGTACAGGGACAGAGACCGGAGCATGATTATGAATTGTGATCGAAGCTATAGAGAAAGAGGTAGAAAGGATTATGATAAGAGAAGGTACGATGGTGATAGGAATTATAGAGAATGTTCTCGTGGAAGCAGGAGTAGGAGGCGGAGCAGGAGCAGGAGCAGAAGTTGGAGCATTCAGGCTCAGGGTGCACCTGTTGATCGTTTTCCAAGTCCACGTAAGGATGATGGGCAGGTTAGGACATCTGGGTCTAGCAATCTGGCCAAGCTTAGAGATTTGTACGGCAACTTGAGTGCCAAAAAGAAGGTCATAATAGGGTTAACAGTACTGAAGAGGTTATTAGACTTGGTGGTCCTACTTGGAGATAGTAGTCTGGAGAAAGTTTTTTCATTTTAATGCTTTGTGGTCAGGCAACATGTTGATTTTCTTTCTCGTCAAGCTAGTTTCCGTTGTCATCACCCTGGCAATGTTACTTCCTGAAGTAGAAGTTGGTTGTGGATGAGATTGGATGGCGTCCATAACCAAGTCCTACACGTTGTGCATCTGCAGTTGTGAGAGAGCAGATTATTAGTTTTGATGCTCTTCAATACCCTGTGTAATTCATAACATCCCTTATGGTTGATCCTTATCGTTCAATTGTTCTGCTGAAGTCAATAATAATACATGTTGATTGAAACTCATCAAATTTTAGAAATTAATCTGTTATTGACCATGCAACCCACGCTTCAATTTGGGATCCTCAAAAAATTTATAATTTGCTTACTTCTTTGTGATGAACAGATATAACGGTACCATGTCATGTGATCCTCGTGTTAGACTGAGGAAGATGTTGAGATACTCCAATAGGGATAAAAGTTGTCGTGTTCATAATACTTGATTAAATTTGCTTCTGTTAGCGTTTCAAAAATTGAAACCAAATTCACCTGAAACAAATAGTAATATAATGCTGGTTTTGCATCATAATTTTCATTTTTCGTAATGTTTCCGGTGTTTTGTGGCATAAATTATGACATGCAATTTGTATTGGCCATATTATTTCTATTGGCATGAAATCAAATTGGGCCGAATAATTTAGCTTTTTCCGGCATGTTGGTTGCTAGAATTTTATTGTAGAACAGTCAAAATTGGAGCCGCTATATTTGAGAAATCATATTGAAAAACAAAAATTTCAGTTGAATCTATATAGAGTATTTAATACAGAGTAGAGCATAAATGTTTGAGCTGTAATGCAACATGATGAAAACCGTTCCAACATGATGCCACTGTAAAATCATACAAGCTTTCGTACTAATAAGTCCTGTCCTACAAGACCAGCTGCCGGACTTCTGTAAAACATTATCTTTCTACTCACTCACACTTGATTGAGCGATAAATGTGACGAACAAAAAACAGTGATGCACGGAAACCAACTGTCCCAAGCATGAGAAAGAAGCCATAGCATATGCAAGCCATGTACCCAAAGAAGAAGGAAGTCTGCATGAAACCATTCATATCTGATCTTGCATAGTAGTAATACAAGCAATAGCCATAGATGAACAACCCAGTTGACCCACCACAAAGGAAAGACCTGAACAACCAAACATTAACAAAAATAATAAAATAGTCGGTGATTAAACAAGCCATGAAATAAGAAATGGAGCTCCTTAATGTTCGTAACATAATTAGATATTCTGAAAATAAAATCTATAACATTAACGTCATACATACCTCCACCACCATTCATGGTCCTCGGCAGCAAGTTGAAAATATGTCAATGCCACAGTAATGAAAGCCGTCACGATCAAAAGAATGATGAAGACAATGAATAAGATGCTGTAAATGGTGTAAATCCTGTGACCCCACACGCTAGCAAATATGTAGTAAAGTTCGATGTATATGGCACTGAAAGGCAGAAACCCAGCCATTGCCATCTGAGGGAGAGTTCCACGGTACCACGGCAAAGGTGGAATCTCCCTGGGATACTTAGTCGTTCGAACGGGAGCTTGAAACTCTGCCTTGCTATTCTTTCCAGCAATCCCACCCAAAACTAGCAAAGGTGATGTCACTAGGGCCCATATAAGAACAATCACCACAATTGTGCCAAACGGCAGTGCTGCAGTGGCGTTGTAAGCAATTGCAACGGTGTTAAGGAAGCAGAATGTGAGAAAGAGGGGCCCACAGAAGAGACTTCCGGTCAACAACAGATTCCTTACCTGTTAAATAAGAAATTATTAATCAGAAATTATTGATAAACGCAAATTAAGATGATAATTAAAGCATGCATACCCAGTTTGTTCCTTCCAGTTGGCCATAGAAAGAGGCCGCAGTATAGCCTGCAAACCCAGATGTAAGCGCATATATGATAACCAGCGCAGTAAACAAAGCTCCCCGGTTGTATGGATAGAATACACCAACCAGTGCAAGCATGAAAACTAAAATTGCACTGCAACACAAAAAAAGATTATTATGATGATAAGCCACCAGGCCCATTGAGCTAAAACCAAATAAAATATTAAAAAAACTTCATAGAATTTCTTACATGGCGAATAGCTGGGTCCCAGAACCAAGAGCTGCAGCAAACACAGATTTGTACTTTGGGTACCGGAAAACATCCCCGTGGATGTACTTCCATCCAGTTTCTTCTTGGTCCTCAGCTGTCTCTTCATCATGAGCATACCTTTCACAAAAATAAAACTATTAAGCATCCAGTACAAGAGTTTGGAAGGGACAAAAAGTAATTTAATACAAAAACAGTGTTCCTTCCTTACTTAACAAAGTCATTTTTAAGAACTCGCATGAGAATTGTGGCAAGAAAACCAGTTAAGAGGAGCACTGTGACACAGGAATTGATTATCGAGAACCAATGTATTTCCAAGTGATGTGGCATGTTAGACGACTGTGAGTACTTATCCATTCTTTTCTCGAAAGGAGTGTTTGTTTCTTTCCACTTGACAGTGTACATAAAGTCAGCATCAACTTCCTTGTCTTCCGAAAGGTCAACAAGAGCGCTAGGGTCAGTTCGGACATTAACCTCAATCACACGGTCCTTATTGTAGAGCACCTCAAAATGAAGATGCTTAAATAAGTAATATTTCATTTCAGATGGGTCGGATTTGACATCCTTCTCGGCCTTCCCCAAGAAACCCCAAAGGGGCAAGTCATCATAGTACATCTGAAAGTAGTAGTCCTTCGCAACAGCACTTCTGAATTTAGAAACGTCTTCCTTTGTCAGCGTCTTCTTGCAAACAATTTCGGAGTCTTTGTCAGTTACAAAGTTGAGCTGGTATGGGGCACTAACTAAACGATCTCCATTCAAAACTTCACCAAGTGCTTCCGGCTTATCAAGTAAATGAGTTGAACCTGATGCCCCATCATAAGTTATATAATGAACCAGCAATTATTAAAAACAAATAAATTAATTAAAAATAAACAAGCATGATCAACCTGGCATGCAGAAGGGAAGGTCGAAATAGCGGTATGTCTCACTGAAATTGGAGAAGACGCAGCAATTAGGATAACAATATTGTACAGAATGTATATTTTCTTCTTAAAAGTAAATGAGAAACTATACTAGATTAAAAGAAGAACAAAGAGAAAAAAAGGATTATCAGATGCCACCTAATATATTTAGCTAACACGACATTATCAGGTATTCAAGTAGCTATTAGCCTCATATGATATAATATCAGATAAATTTGGCCCAACTGACTTTCAATTTGGAATCAAATTATAAATATTTTTAATGAAGCAAATTTAATTGTGACTAATTTCTAGATCCAAGTTGAGAGCTTGAAATGTTATTTTCATGCTTTGGATTATGATATTTGGCCCTACACAGGTTCTTCTCATACCTAAAAAGCATTTTAGATATGTGCCCCAGAGTTCTAGGGCACTTCTGCTGATATAAGAAATGTGACAGATTCACCTAGGATGTTTTAAATTGAAATTTGTGTAAGCGGCCTATAGAATTTCATGGCTTCTAGGATCAGAGAATTAACTGAAAACCCGCAACTTCCACAAGCTCAACAATTTGTGCCCGTGACGTGACACTTTACAGGCACTCTTACACGTGTGGTAACTCTTTTGACATTTAGTATTTTAAATACGTTTACCATAGCATGTCCAGAACTTTTTCATATTTTAAGCTGAGGCTAAGGAAACTATAGACTATGAGAGATAAGGGATTGATGTGAGTTTTCCACTAGTTTGTTAAATGGATATTCCTAACTATATTTCCATTTTGTCTGAATTCTAAAAGCTTCTCTTTGTTACAACTGGCAAGGAGATATATAAAGGGAGGCAGCTGGAGAGAAGGTAAAAATAAAAAAAATAAATAAATAAAAAGGAAAAAAAAAAAGAGGGAAACAACATTTAGTCCTTCTCCATTAATTCAAGACTACTATATTCGTGTACCCTGCCCATGCACCTAATAATGCCTGTCATTTTCAGACAGAACCCTAATTTCCACAAGCCCTACTTTTTCTGCAAGTTTTACATTAGCTTTTTTCCTACAGTCTCTCCTCTCCCTTTGTATTACACAACACTCTCCAAAATATACGGAACCTGCTATTTTCTGTACATTAATCTGAGACGCCCGATCTCGCCTTGGATGAGTGAGTCGAAGGACCAGTACATATACACACACAGACAAACGAGAAGAGACCCACAGCCATGGGTGGCTACATAGAGTATGCAACCACCAGACCTCTCACCATCCATAAAGTATTGGACGGCCAAGATCACCATTCTCTATAGAATTTCATACTCCCTCCACCACTTTAACCTTATCTCTGTGTGTGTTTAGGGTTTTCTTGTTTGTTGTGTGTGTTTTTTTTCTTTTGGTTGTGTGTGTGTGTGTGTGTGTGTGTGTGTGTGGGGTGGTGGGGGGGGGGGGGGGGGGGGTTG
>JAUMHB010073935.1:10817-27437 GCA_032359685.1 Pittosporum tobira | reverse complement strand
TTATTATTATTATTATTATTATTATTATTATTATTATTTTTCTTTGGGTTGATGAGGGCATCTAGAAAAGCAGAAGGTAATGCTGTTATTTTTAGAAAATTTTGGACAACTGATAAGAAAGTCTAAATTTTTACTCTTCTGATTGTTGTGTTAGTGCCAGCCACATTTTCTTTTGACTTTGATTGAGGAATTTGGGAAATGAAAATAGTACTAAGTGCTACCACGAATTGGACGAACATAAACATGCTTGCTCCTTCTACTACCAGTAGTAGTAAAAGACCAAAAAATATTCATATTTCCCTAGCTTCGCTGCTTTGGTAAGGAGATAATGCTGTTACTTTTCCATAATTGATAAGAAAAGAAAGTCAATTTTGTTTGCTTCTTCTGACTGATGGGTTTGTTGCAACGGCACCTTTTAATCATTTCCTTTTGACTGCTTAGAAATGTATGGGTATGAAGACAGGTGCTACCAGGAATTGCAGAAAAATATGCAGAAATGCCTAAAAATGTTTATTGTTACCCACCTCCTATCAGAGCTTTAGGATCAATGAAAAATATCCCCTGACGATACACATCTATCAAATCAAAATATTAATTAACTGATGTCATGTACTTCTCCCTCACTCGGGAAACAGATAACCTTGATACACGCACAAAGTCAATTAGAACTCCCGTTTTCTTGCCGAGGGAGTGAATGCAAGTAATGCATATTCGAAGGATGTAACATATTCAGACATTGAACTAAAATCAGCTCTTTTCTCTTCCTTTTTCGTTTTTCCATGATTAATATTTCAAATTAACTAACTATGATTAATCCAATAATTTAGACACATCAGAAACCATTTGCAGTTTTGTACTTTTCATCTTTATTGATTCCTATTTACTATTTATGACCAGTATTTTGTCCTGCAGCTGAAACCATCTTGTTAGCATTTCAAAACTACATACTTGTGTTGGGCACAAGCGTAATGATCCCTACTGTGCTCGTACCATTAATGGGCGGGACTGATGTAAGTTCTATATTTACCTTTACGTGTCCCATTAATAAAATCATACTTTAAGGATGTATTTTATCCCATATTTACCCTAAATAAAGTCATTACTTAATTAGTGGTGGTGGCATGATAGTGAAATTACGATGTTAAACTTGAGAACTTTGTGTCATTTTATACAATCATCATTGAAGTGGGGGCAAAATTTTGTGAAGCAAATGAAAAATTTGAAATGGGACTCCTTTTGTGGAAAATGGTTGAATTTTGAGCTAGCATGGTCCTATAATCTATATGACTATACCTACCTTATTTTCTTACAACCTGTTTTCTTGCTCACACAACCAGGGGGAGAAGGCTCGAGTAATACAAACTTTGCTATTTGTAGCTGGCGTGAACACACTTCTGCAAGCACTCTTTGGAACAAGGCTTCCAGCTGTAGTTGGAGGGTCGTTTGCTTATGTCATTCCCGTACTCTATATCATTTTTGATTCATCTCTACAGCGTATCACTGACCATCATGATGTAAGAGATTCCATTCTTCCATGATCCGCAACTTTTGTGGTTCTAGATGTTTCTGAATTTTGAATTTAAAAAATACTTGAATTTCTGCTTTGCGAAATACTACTGGTTGGCTTCTGCATTGGGATTATGGATGGAAAAGATGATTATATACGATTTTTTTCTATATAATTGAAGCGAGTTTGCTGAATTATTTTCATAATGACCAAAAAAAAAAAAAAAAGGAAAAAAAAAAGTAGCCTTGATTTTGGATTATGAAATTCAAACAGAGAACCAAAATCCGAAAGCGGGAATCTTATGTGTTCTGTAATGTATCTTATGTCTTATAGAGATTTATACAAACAATGCGAGCTATCCAAGGAGCATTGATTGTAGCCTCAAGCATCCAAATCATCCTCGGGTACAGCCAAGTTTGGGGTCTCTTCTCTAGGTATAATAATGTCATTTCACATAATTGAATGAGGTAATAACTCAATTTATGGGAATACTTATACAATTTCCCTTGGTGTTTACAGATTTTTCAGTCCTCTTGGTATGGCACCTGTGGTAGGGTTGGTTGGTTTAGGGTTATTTCAACGAGGATTTCCTGCGGTAGGTTTTGCTATTTGCTAGTGAAGTTGAATGTAAATATTGGTAATCTTAATTATGAACCTTGTAAATTTGTTGTTGTGATTTTTGATTTACAGTTGGGAAATTGTGTAGAAATTGGGATACCGATGCTCTTGTTGGTTATTGGAGTGTCGCAAGTAAGTGGCATTACATGTTATTGAAGTGTTGCCCATCTACATTATGTTTCTCATTTTCATGCAAATAACATTTTTCTAATTGCAGTATCTAAAGAATTGGCGACCTTTGAGAGAAATGCCCATTTTCGAGCGTTTCCCCATATTATTTTGTGTCACAATCATTTGGATCTATTCGATTATATTAACAGCTAGTGGGGCCTACCGAGACAAACCCATCAGAACTCAGTTCAGTTGCCGGACTGATAAAGCCAATCTCATCTCAACCGCCCCATGGTTTGTAACATGATTTAACTCTCATTCCTCTTTATTTTGCAGTAATTATGTTGATCTAGTTTCTTAAGCTGTTTTGTTTCAGGTTCAAGTTTCCATATCCTCTGCAGTGGGGTCCTCCTACATTTTCAGCAGGGCATTCATTTGCCATGATGTCTGCTGTTCTTGTGTCAATGATTGAGGTATTTTATCTTCCCAATAAGTGCTTGTTGATGCTTTATTCTATTCTTTCATTGAATTCCTATTCCTTGTGGGATTCTGTTCCATTTTACTTAACTCCATATAGTTACGTGGAGCTGATATGGACGATTCAGTTGATGATACTCGATATTTGATCCATAATCATAAATTTCAAAAATTGTTTTTTTAAAATGTCCATGAAAGAAGTAAATTATCTAATTACCAAGAAGAAAAACCACTTTTGTATGCTAAACATCTTGATACCAAAGGATATTAGTCCAATTATTGAACTGTAATATTTGTTTACTCTCTAAGACAAAAACAGAGCATATTATCTTGGAATGAAGTTATAAACCATTTGTTTGTTGTTTCTGTAGGTTCATTATTTTCTCGATAATAGTTTCTGGCTTCTAAAAGTTTGTCACATCTCTAACCTATTGCAGTCAACTGGTGCATATAAGGCTGCATCTCGGCTGGCAATTGCCACCCCACCTCCTGCCTACGTATTGAGCCGGGGCATTGGCTGGCAGGTGAGCTGATTTGACAACTTTTCCCTATTGTTGTCTCTTGAGCATGTTATTTTTGCTGCAGTTTAATACGTGGGTATTGAGAAAATTGAAATAGCATACTTATGTAGGACACTAACCCTTTTGCATCTTCCATGTGCAAACCCCTCTTGTATTTCAGGAATCTTTTGGAAATATTAAATTAACTTTGTAGAATTTCAGGAAATCTTGAAATCGGTTGTCTTCTGTAGAAGCATCAGTTGCATTCTTGCATGCATATTACTGAAGGAAAATTAGTAGAACTGGATCAAACTTGATTTAAGAGCTCATTGCAGCATTGTAGCGATGCCTTAACAAGTTTATTAAACTAGAATTGATTGGTTCACGGGCTTTTATCGTTGCAATATTGAAAATGTTTTGTTTTATGAGTAAATTATGTTTCAATTAATGTGTGTTTTGGTAAGGATGAGCGTGTATGGTGTCTTTGTTTTGGCAGGGAATAGGCATTTTGCTTGATGGTCTTTATGGAACCAGCACTGGTTCTTCTGTGTCTGTGTAAGGATTTTAGTTTTTTTTTTCCCCTTGATATTTTTCTTATTCTAACTAAAGTAGTGCTGCATGCAGAATGTATTTCCTGTCCTCAAAACAATTAAGTTTGACATTGAACTTGCTCATGTTTTTCAGGGAAAATATTGGGCTCCTAGGACTGACTCGAGTTGGAAGTCGAAGAGTTGTTCAGATCTCTGCGGGTTTCATGATATTTTTCTCTATCTTAGGTTGGTATTCCCCACGTAGGCAACTGCAGTAGACTTCACGTTTTATCCCAATCTAGTAGTGGTAGGCGGAAAATGAAATGAAAGATTGAATGCTAGCAATCAAATAAAAGAACCAAAAAAAATGATTAAAACATATACAAAACGTATAAATCTACATATATACACAGAACAAAAAGAAAGGAAGAAATGAAAATTAAATAAAGAAATAAAAATAATGCTTTATTAGCACGACGATCTAACCAGCTGAGCAAAAAATAATGGCCCATGCAGGTCTCAAGCCTGCGACCTTCGCGTTATTAGCACGACGCTCTAACCAGCTGAGCTAATAGGCCAATTGCAATTTGAATGACAAACATTACACATTAGAGCACTAATGAAGTAATCTTCTAATACGTTTGCCCATATCTGTTAACTGTTTTGCTACTTCGTCATTGTTTCTTGGTTTGCAGGGAAATTTGGAGCTGTTTTTGCATCTATACCCTTCGCTATATATGCTGCACTATATTGTGTTCTCTTTGGCCTTGTAGGTATAACTTCAACAACAACCACAAATTTCTCTTGGTGATTTGGTTCATATTACAGCGTTTCCTTGTTCTTCTGCAGGTTCGGTTGGTCTATCGTTTCTACAGTTCACCAACATGAATTCTATGAGAAACCTCTTTATAACTGGGCTCTCCCTCTTCCTGGGAATATCTATTCCGCAGTTTTTCAATGAGTACTCGACTCTTCGTCATGGGCTTGTTCGTACTAATGCTGGATGGGTAAATTTCACCTCATTGAACCTAAATATAATCACACTTTAGTTACGGCAAAAGGTTTATCTGAAAATCATTCATATATATATTTTTTCTCTTTTCTTTCGTTGAAAAATTATGCATATTTCTAAACCTTGGTTCTAGCATCAGTGATTACTCCATTCATTCCACGATAGAAGTCGATCACATCTGTCCAAAAAAAAAAAATCCAAAAAAGACTTCCTTTTTAGTTGATGCCTTGATGGTAGTATTAAATGACACAATTGTCCTTGTGCTCACATTTTTAATTACATTATCATGTCATCACTACTAAACAAAACACATTCACTATTTTATAGATAATATAAAACGAAAATTTATCGAGTATAAAATGACTCTTTATGTGAAACGGATGGGTTTTCCTTGCTTCTTTTAATGAAGTAGATAGATTATTCTCGACTTTTTATACTTGCTGCTTTTTTTTGCAGTTTAATGCATTCTTGAACACAATATTCTCATCACCGCCGACAGTAGGTCTAATGGTTGCGGTGTTTCTAGACAACACATTAGAGGTGGAGAAGTCAAAGAAAGACCGGGGCATGCCATGGTGGGTAAAATTCCGAACATTTAGAGGGGACAACCGAAACGAGGAGTTCTACACGTTACCTTTCAATCTCAACAGATTCTTCCCACCCACATAGCCAAGGATGATCATCATCATCATTCTTTACACTGCAACAACAAGCTGACTCCTCTTTCAGAATCCCCAGTTCAAATCAGATGATTTATCGGTAGTAGTACATTCATAGGAACTGAATTTTCAAGGTGAAACTAGGCAAAATGCTGATCATAGTTGTTCAGCTTCATCCAATTTTTTGTGGGCCTTGATTAGGTGGGTCCCAGATAGAATTGTAGGACTTGTGATCAGTGCTTCGTAGTTTCTGAATTTTTCAATAAAATGTGAACTTGAGAAAGAAGAGTTCAGATTTTCTTGAGTTGGGTATTCTTTAGGTTGTTAAGGTGGACTGTTTGCCAGGATTATGTTCATGGTCATGGGAGTGTAAAACATATGGATGTTAAGGTCCAAAAATGATTCTGAGGTTTACACAGAGAAAGTAATGGATGGATTTTTTAATGGTCAAGCACAACTTTCACCAGCAGTTCCTTCACCAGGAAAATGACAAATTAAGTGAAGTTGTTAATATGCAAGTACTACAATTTAAATTCGAGGAATCATAAACTAATGATTTGAGTTGTAAAAAGGAAAAAAAATAAAAAAGATGTAAAGATATTATTCGAAATTCTAAAAAGTAAACTTGAAGTTCAATCTTCAAAACTCAAGTTTGCCCCCCACTTTGTCTCAAAGGAAAGGTGAACTTAAGCATAAAGCAACAATAAAACAATATAGTTATTCAAAGAAAATAGATTAATAACCTGGAATTTTAACAAATAAATAAAATAATATCCTGGAATTTTAATAATAAAAAAATATATTTTGAACTTTTAATTTTTTTAAGATAAGTATTCTATTATAGAATATTTGAAAATTTTAAAAATAAAACTCTTATTATACTAAAATTTAGAAGGAAGTTAATAAAAATATAGTACAGGAAATGATTCGAATGCTCACTGTTAAGCTCCTATTTATTTGAAATTCTTATTAGGGAGCCGGCTATGGGAAGTCTCCCAAGAAGGCTTCGTTTGGGAGAAAGTTAATAAGAGAAAATGTCGATGGCAAGCAGCGACAGCAGTTGGGTGGCAAAGAAACCTCTGAAACGCATCGGTGGTATGTCCGATGCACTCTCTATTGCAGCTGATCTCGGCTTCTCTGTCCCTCCTGATCCTTCCCAGGTAGCCATTTTCTGTTTTTAACCACTCCCTTTGCTTATTCCTTACGTTTGAATTGCATAACAGATAATCCGTTTCATTGATGAATTACTTTTATTGCTGGAATTTGCTATTTGGTAGATTGTATTACGAATATCATTTCTCAAAATTGAATCTTTGTCAAGGTTGTTATATTCTTTGAATCCGCAACTGCGCTTATCTATTTATTGTATTAAGGTTACAACATTTGCTAAATTTCAGTTGATTTAGAAGTGGGTTATAATTTTCTTCAGAGAAAGTTCTGAATTGGGTGATAGTCCTAAATTGGCAAGTACGAAATCATACAACCCAAAATGAGCCAAATTTCTCAACCAAAAAAAATAAAATAAAATAAAAAATCCACAAAAGAGTAAATTTTGATTGTTGGTAGTAGAGAATGATACAACATCCTTAAGTTTATCATGACAATTACACTTTGATGCAACTGTCACTAGACAAAACTTTCATTATCCCAGGATAAACATAGAATGATAGTTTATTCTTTATGTTCATGCATTTTTCATATTTCTCACTTTCTGGAATGGAGGTGGGTGTTGTGTGTGTGTGTTTGTGTGTATATATATATATATAATGTTTTTTCTCTTGTTTTCATGCTTTAGTAAGACTAGTTATCATTTAGGTGCCTGGAAATGGGCCACAACATTATATAAGAGAGAACCACCCACAAAAGACTCTACCAAAAAAAAAAAAAAAAACACAAAAGACCAATATTGTAATTTACTATAGGGGGTTAATCAACATGTCTCTATAGCTTTTGAATCGTAGTGTATTTACTTTGTTATTTGATTGCCCAGCTTAATTGTTTCGCAGGCATTTACGTGTTACTGTCGGTATTCTAATTAATAATCCCGCTAGCCCTTGATTGAACTCATATTTGCTTGTTTAGGATGAGGTACAGAAATTATACACCGGGTGTGATGAAAAGGCTGATAACCTGGTAAAGGTTTTAAGAGATCTTACCAATGTACAAAGAAAAATAGCAGATTTACAAGTGGAACTTCAAGGACGTAAGGTGACATACGCAAGCCTTCTTCCTATTTACATTCATTTTAATCATGCATTTTTCTTTGCTGTTTTGTGTACCACCTATTTTTGCTCCTCCCCTCAATGCTTCAAATTTACATCTGAAAATGTCTGATTCTGGTAGTGTTTAGTTTGGAGTATTTCTTGAACAACAATTGCCATACTTTCTAGTGTTTTAAAAGCCTACATGAAAAGTATTTCTATCAATCTTCCTTTGTATGAACTATTACTTGTGGATCATCCAAGTTGTATAACTTATCATTCTATTCGTTGTCCTGTCTATTGGCTTGGTGAATGATCAGCATAATAATATGTCAATACATATGTAACTTATACCTTCTCAAGTAAGCCTATTGATTCCTTTTCGATCATTTCACTTTGCAAAACAGATTTCTTGTCTGTAAGATTTTTATCATCCTGTCTCAACTTCGTTGGATTCCTCATCCAAATTTAGTTTATACATATATATATTTTTTCTCTTTTATTTATACTCTAACCAGTTTAATTCACTTTTTTCTTTGTACTCTGTTTCCTTTCAATGTTGTGCAGTTTACTTTATGCACAGGGTTTAACCCTGTAAACTTAGAGGGTTAATTATATATTTATCAGAATTTCTCACTGTGTCCGTTTATGATAGATATCAAACTCTTTCCAGGGAACTGATTTAGACTAATATACATGTATGAAATTCGTAGGAGGACAAGAATGTTGCCCATCTGACACACGTGAGTTCAATGGAAAAGAAGATTGAGACTTTAGCAAGGATCACTACTATATTGAAAGATGTTATGCAGAACAAGGTAATCCATTTGGTTATACTGTAACTAATCTGGATGTGCTTGGGTGGAAAGATATTATGTTCATTAAGAGGACTCTGTACTCTACTTTGGTAGCCTTTAGAAGCATTTTTTCTACGGAACACGCACACGTGCGCGCGCGCACACAGCTCTTTTCACTCACACATTGTGTCCTTTTATGGTGCGCATATGAGATACTAAAATGTATAATTTACGCACTACATCCAGCTTGTTTAAACATAAGATATTGCTATTTCATTGCAGGATCGTATTATAGCTCGTCTTCAACAGCCATATTCATTAGATTGCATTCCAGTGGAAGCAGAATATCAGGTTGATCACTGAGTAGAATATAAATTTCATTTCATTATTTGGGAATCTTATAGTATTAATTTACCTATCTCATGAGAAATTGGTTATCGCTGCTGGAATCCAAACTCACTTCGTGTTTCCTGCACGACGTGCAAGCTTACATTTCCCTGCCATTTGTCCAATTGGACAAGATTATAGCTTTTAGAAATTTCCCTTACATTTACTTGGTGTATCATAATATTTTGAGGTGTGATCTTAGATTCAGGGTTTAACATCTCTATTGGCTACAGCCCCAAGGCAAAAAATAAGAAGGTATAACTATTGATGGCAGAATTTGACGTTGTGATCAGATCGTTCGCTATAATACTATGATCTAGCTCAACCAGCCCTAGAGTTTACTTGATCTATTGACTATTGTTGGCTTTTAAACAGATTTTGAAACAAAGTGAAAACCCCGCAGTGAAGCTTATTTGCAAAATAAGAAAACCTCGAAACCATTTAATTTATGTTGTTTTTCATAGTTTTTTAAAGGGGATTGATAATGCCGCATCAGTTTTCGATAATTCCACCCATGGTGTGCAACTATCAATGGATAAATTACACCACTGCAATGCACAAATAATGTGGTACCATCAGCTTAGCAGTTCCCTTTCTTATTTATTGTGATTTCATGATATAGTGCTCTTACTTGCTTTTTGAAAGCACTATATGTTTTATAACATGTAGTTCTCATGTTAGTTGTAACTTGATGCATGAGTTCTTCTTTTTTCCTTGGTTTTGTGTAGAAACAATTCTCAGAACTTCTGATGAAGGCTGCCAGTGATTACGGGGCCCTGACGGACTCTGTTGCAGATTTCCAATGGAGCCAAAACTTCAAGGAACCGCCTTCAGTATGGGGAGTATGTATATGGAACCGATATCTTGTTACATATTTATACTTAGAAGATCAGAGAGAGCATATTCTGAACTTAAATTACGAAAGAATCACATTGGCTGATGATAGAATAAACAGTGAATTGGAAATCCTTTTGATGTCTTTTGGCATGTAATGTTTCTAGATATATGTATAAAAAGATAATGTGTTACATTTATCGAATGGTTGCAACAAATTTTGTTTAAACTATGTAGGAGATGCTTCGTCCAATTCCTGTGGCTTTGGCATCATGCACCCGTTTCTTTGAAGCCATGTCAGCAATGAGAGAATCTTTTGCGACTCTTCAAAACTTGAGAGTGGGTGGCGGTCATTCAACTCAACCCACTTCTGCATTCACGACACCAGCAAAGGATCCTTCTCAAAGGATTCCAGGAGTTTCTGAAGCGTCTCATCTCTCAGAGAAATAAGTCTAAATTCGGTGAGTTTACCATTAGAAGATTTGGAGAAAAAGGTTGAAATTTGACAAGAAAAAAGGAGACAGGACATCAAAAGCCAAGGATGAAAATATTGTAGTTGTGTATGCGTGTGTGCGTGTTTTGGCAAGCTGATGGGACTAATAAGAGACTCTATTGCTTTCCTTTGATAACAGTAAGTTCGGTGGTCCAAGCAATTTCAAAGAGAAATGAACATAATCAATGTTTTCTCAATTTGTTTGATTCACCATGCTCCACATGCCCACACCTTGGCATCCATTTCCACAACTAAAGATAAAATATGCATTTATTACATGTAATTTATTTTTTGTTAGATACAAAATCAGTAAAATGCGTCAAGGGAGATGCCATCCTAGTACAGGCAGGGTATACAAAAGGACGCCCAACAAGCTGGCGATATCCAAGGGCATAGAAACCAACAACTACTCAAGCAAGAAGTTTGAACTCCAACACAGAATCCGCAGGCAAAATTCGTTAAGCCAAAAATTCATTTGAAACTTTTTAAGGATTTCATCTGCACAACCGAGAATTCTCTCCCTTCACACACGATATCTATAATTCCTCACCCGCCAAAAAAAAAAAAAAACAAGTGTACCTTCGGAATTGATATATAAATTCCACATTTTATTACCTACACTCCATAATGCATAATTTTTTGTTGTACATGAAACGACCTGTTCTCTATAATGGAGAGTGTGGCAGCATATGGAGTGTATTTATCATCTTTTTAGCAGTAAAAAAGAATCATAAGTTTTTTAATAAGTTCCATCACTATGACTCGTAAGGGTGATTTAGCAGCCAAAGCCGCATATAGTATAGTCATTACCAACCACACTATCACAGCTAATCTAACTAGAGAAAGAAGGGATAAGGGAATTAAAACAACCGTGAAAAAAGTCAGCAATACTATATTCCAGAGGATTTGCCCACTGATAGTTCCAGGAGTACAGAAAATTACACAACAATCCAAACAAAATGGTGTCCATTAAACTCTTAACATACCAATCCTTGCACCAACCTACCATCAAGATCACTAGCCTTAAAATTACCAAACTATGTCCACAGAAAACGGCAGAGCATCATAATTCAGATGGTTGTGCCACCAGTTTGGTGCAACATAGCATCAATCTCATCGCCATCTTCCATCTCAAGCTGAATAAGTAAATGAGAAAAAAGATTAAAAAATGCACAACCAGAAAAAAAAAAAAAGAAGGTATATGATAGAGAGAGTTGGACGGGAAATGAGGGAGTGAGAGAGTGGACCTCATCAGGAGTCTGCTCCCCTCGGAGACGACGGCCATCGAAAAGAAAGGCAATTGAATTGATCTCCACAGACTGACGGTCACAGTATGCATTCATAAGCTTCTTCAGTTGAGTACTCCGTTTGATTCTGAAGAAAACCTCGTTGCCATCCTGCACAGACTCAAAACCAAAGTTAATTTATCAACTCATACAATGAACTACCACACCTAACATAAGAGTTCCTTTCATTATATGTCTACTACACGTTCAATATTTTAAAAATCACTAGGCTATCCTTTTCACAAAATTGTCTCTGAGTAAAGGCCCCGTTTCTCTGACTGATAGCTAGAAAAAGTAGGTAACTTCAAAATAAATGAGACATTGTTTCAGAAACTTCATAGCGGGCAGAGGATCAACACACATACATAATAGCAAGAAGAAGGAAAGACTGGTTAAAGTGCAATCTATGATAGCAAAATACACAATATTCAACTCAAACACATGCCTTCGGCACAGACAAGACAAATTTCTTTACCTTTCAAGAGACAGATAATTAACTGAATTGTAACCTTTATTAGAATGGTGTATAAAAGGCTTGTACTAATAAACCATAATGTTCAATATAGGCAAGTACAAACAAATTGACATTTGTAATCTTTGTTACAATTGAGAACATGTGAACGTTTCTCCCAATAAATTATAATTGGAATATATTTCCTATGTTTTCTCATGTTGCTCAATAACAAAAAGGACTGCAAAAGGTCTAGAATGTTCAGTTTAAAGCACTCATCAATCTATAAAGAAAATTTTTCCAAACAACAGATTGAAGAAAGCCTGTAGCATGTCAAAAAATAAACATGAAAGCATCCCGGTTAATTTCAATAACATGTATAAACCATGAATAGATCCCAGACATGCAATGCAATCTCATCTCCTATATCCCCTTAATCATTTATATACTCCCTCCGTATCAAATTAGCTGCCCATTTTAGACTATTTTGGTCAAATTGATTATCTCTATAATTAATTTTTATACTTATTTTTCAAAATTATAAGTGGAGTAAATATCGTCATTGGAAACTACATTCAATTTACTACAAACTCCAATTTTTTTAATTTATAAAATGGATCTATATATGCTTAAATTTTAGTTTCAGAAATTATAATTTTGACTGCAAAATTCAAAAGTGGGCATTTATTTTGAGACGGAGAGAGTAATACTCCCTTTGATACACAAAAAGAGTCCAACATACAAAAATTTACAATCTTCAAGGACACACTTTTATTGCAATTTTACAGCTAAATATAGCGATTGCTTAGTTAGACTGAAGCACATTGCATCATTTTAGAATATCATGGTTGAAAAAGAACTCTATCAGTGTAACAAAAAAAATTGAGAAATGGGAATCGTTTTGTGGGACAAAGGAAGTATACTTGTGAATTGCCAGTAGCTCAAGTCATTACAAAATATTCCAGTTTATCCAAATAAAAGACCCCTCATATTAATGACACAAAGACATCCAATTTAACCTTCCTCGTTTTGATAAGTCAAGGACATCCAACTTTATCACTAAAAATAGCTCAAATTAAATGTTAAATAATAGCTGCATAGAAGTTTCTAATACAATGCTAAACAAGTAAAACCACAGCATTAAAACCCTGGCTAGAGCGAACGGAAAGTGAACCATTCTACAACGATTATTCAAACACATATCAACGATTGAAACCCTATAAATTTAGAGAAGATTGCAATCAAATCATATGGTATCGTATATCGAGAGATAAACATAGGTAGAGAAATATACCTGACCCTTGACCTTGAGATTGATATGACCAGATTGATCAGCGGCAGGCTTCTTGTCTTCCTCTGTTGCCGGTATTGACTGGTTCGTAACGCCTGACATAACTCTGATCTCTCTCTAGTCTCTGCAGTGCAACTTATACTTGAGATAAAAAGGGTTGCGAAGGGTTTGTTTTATTGAGAACTCCAACTCCGACTTCCACTTCGACTTCATGTATTCTGGAATATATACGGGTGGGTTCTCTTCTTCTTTTTTTCTCTTGGCCCAAATTATGGTTTGGGCTATATTTAAGTTCAGCCCAACTCAATCAAAAAATTAAATTGATTCAGGCTTACAAATTTCAGTGTATAGCAACGCAATTTACAATCCTATTCCTCTTAAAAGCCCAATACCTATTCTCATTTCATTGTCCTGTTTCACTTTTACCGCGTTTTTTCTAGGACATGGCATTTCCGTTATTATAATCCTTGTTATCGCTGGTCGATACCAACAACTCAGAAAGACCTATCGCCAACATCGAGCATGGGCAGATATGCCGACCGGAAAATTTATATTTTTACCAAAAAAGAGTTAATATTTGATCAATATATATAACATTTGACATTAAAAATTTGTATTATTTAAAACGTGAAATATGTTGGTAAAAAATAAAAATAAAAATTCAAGAAAGTAGTATTTGAGTGCTAGGACTCTATTTTATATTTAATAATTTAAATATATTAATAATCATATGAATAATTTATGAAACTAACTTATGGTTTAAGTTTCCCTATTGATTTTATCTCCTTCCAGCTAAGATGTCTGCAAAAGTAGGGACCGTAAGCTTCCAAGTAACCACCAAACCTTACTAATGGTGATGGGAACCACAGGAGGATCTGAAATTCCTCCTTGTAGCTCCATCTGGCTTATATAAATTAGTTTTTTAAAGTTGACATATTGGACAACTTAAATCTATAATAAAATGTCCATGCAAGAAATATTTAGTAAAAATATTATCATATTTCTTTAAGCATGCTAAGTATGCATAAGTAATTTTTTTGGATAAAAAAAATTTAAAGCTATTTTTTTTTGGACACGTAAGCATGTTTCAAGCTTAAATTTTATTTTGGGATTACAATCCTAAAAGCTATTTTGTTTATGTGACCGTTTGCAGACCATTTGTGAGAAATATTGGATTAATAGTACCTCCGATCCAAGATGAAAGGGAGATACTAGTGCATGTACTAAACCTTAAATCTAATTTTAAGATTTAAAAAAGAGAAAATTGTCATATTTAATCAATTGCAAACAAATATACTTTATATCTATTTAAGAAAAAAAAAAAAAAAAAGAGCAATTCAATCACGTCCATGATTATTACAAACAAATATTACTTCCGTTCCAAGTTACAAGAATATTATTACTTTTGAATGTTGATATTCAACATTTCCAAATTCCAATTAATATAAATCTTTTTGAATTGTGAGAAAATTATTATTGCAACTAATACTGTTTTCAAATAATTCAGGATTTACACAATTTTATTGACTATAGTCAAATAAATTCATAAAATTTTAAATTTATGTCAAAAGTCAACTTTATAAAATCAATAATTATCTTATATTTTTAAATGGAGAGAGTTAATGTTATATAAATAGACAGTCCAGTCCAGTAAATTTTATTAACGTTAAAGTAATGATATATTATCGAATTCAGATTTTTGTGACTTACATGTTATAGGATATTAATAGAAAAGGCTTGCAATAAAATTTTAAAATTTTACTTCGGCTATTTATTTACTGTTCACTTTTAAGTAATACGCTTGTCAATCAGATAATAGCTTTCCAATGATAAACAATTTTTGTTAACGTTATGACAACATCTTTAGATGTTACGGAACGAAAGGTACGAAACTCAATGAAAATTATAACTCTCTTTGTTATAATTTAGTTGTCATAATTAGAAAACGTACATTTATTAAAAAAATTAATTAAAAAATACACATTTATTAATAAAAAAATATTATCTTTAAAATATCCTTCTTACTTCATTATTATGAGAATTAAGAAAAATAATTTGTTATATATAATAGGTGGATAGAGAATTTTCGATGAGACTAAATAAATTTTATATTTAAGATGTTATTATTCTAAAAATAAATAAACTAATTATATATGAGTAGTGTTAAAACTATAAAAAAAAAAAAAACACAATAAAACAAATAAATTAATAAACAAAAAGAAAACAAATAAAGTGGGATTCAACTCCTCTAGAGTCAAATCCAAAGTTTGGAGTTCTTTAAATCTAAACCGCTAATTTTGATTTAGCCAGAAAATTATATACTTAATTTTTTCCTCCTCTCCTCTTGAACCAAGACCACCACCATTGACATCCTCTTTATCATACCATTAGCAACCTGCAACAACCTCGATTTAAATTATAATAGTAATCACGAACACACTTGGTGTATGTAGTAATAATAATAATAATAATAATAATAATAATAATAATAATAATAATAAAGGTGAGAAAAGTTAATGTTGAAATAATTTTTTTAAATATTAAAGAATAGAGAGATAAAAGAAATAAGGTGAGAATATATATATATATATATATATATATATAAACAATTTTAAATATGACTCCTCTACATTCACTTATTTATAATTTTGAGTAATAAGATTTTAATTTTCAATGTGTTATAGTTACTTTTTACTTTAAAACTAACTTGCCATTATATCAAATTTTTTTTTTATAAACTTTCATTCATGCGACTCTATAATATAAATAGATATAGAGATCTTACGTTGATTTGTGCATATAGAACTCGTGATACGCTGTTGGTTCAAAATTGAATGAAATAATTGATTAAAAAGGCTTAGGAATGTGCAATATATGTTGTCCGCAGTTGCATGTATGAATTAATGTAAATTTTAATTTATAGTATATTATATATTTTTATTTTAATATGTACACGTGTCAAATACATGAATTAATATGTGTGCACATAATTGTGTAAATTATGATAAATTAAATTTTTTTTCTTGATTAAAAATATTAAATTAATAAAGTTTCCAACAATTAAGTACATAAAAATAGTAATAGATGATTTAAACGGATAATAATTAAGAGAGAAAGGCAGAATTAATAAACACCAATTAAAAACTTACAGAGAATTAATTAATTTCCCGTTGTCCAAAATCTCAAAAGGCAATTTTCAATCTATTCGTTTGATTTTGACAGCAATGTGTAGAACACTAGAACCATCATTAATTCTTCAAATTTAACTTTTATTGATTAGGGGTAGTGAGGTGGTGGGTTTGGACGCGGATGAAACAACAGTGGTGATGGATGGATGGATGGTCCACTTTAGGAAATTACATTATTTATATTTTATTTAAGTCATGTAGACATTATTTATTTATATTTAAAAATTCTAAAATTTTAAAGTTTTTGATGGAACTTCAGAGCCCGATTTATTGATGGG
>JAUMHB010073935.1:0-10717 GCA_032359685.1 Pittosporum tobira | reverse complement strand
ACATTATTTATTTATATTTAAAAATTCTAAAATTTTAAAGTTTTTGATGGAACTTCAGAGCCCGATTTATTGATGGGGTGGAAGAATACTAAGGACTTTCTTTAGCAAAAACGTTTCAACTAATTTGCAAGCATGTAATTTAGTTATTAAAAAATTGTACTAGTTTAATTAGAGGTGTCGAGTTCGAATTTCGAGAATAAAAGAAGAGTTTTACCGTCTATATGATCTTACCAGACTCAATTATGGATTAATCGGATATCCAACTAAATAATAGATGCCGAAAAATAAAAAAAAAAAAGTTTCAATTATGCTAAATGATAGTTTGTGACTTAAATCATATTATATTTTTTTGTTAAAATTAAATTAAATTTATAAATTTAATATCATACATTTAAATATAATATATTAAATATAATTTTTTTTATCACATTTAAATTTATAATTTATAAATACTTCTACCAAACAAACATTAAGTTTCCTTACAATCATAATTCCTCACCCACCACAAGCAAGCTACACGGGCCATACACATACACGCTCGAAGCAGTTAAAACTTTGGGGCCCGCTCGAAGCTAACGACGACGTTGCAGCCCACAAGTGCCAACTCTTATTTATCTCATTTAACACCACTTGGCATGATTTGTCTACCTCAACCATGTCGACAACACCTTCTCTCCCTTTGTTTTCCTTCAAAGCTCTTGCAAATTCATCGTCTTGCTTCATTTTTAAGATAAATTTTGTATCATTTAAAAATAAATTGTATGAAACAGAACATAAATTCCTTACACGTTTAACATAATTTTAAATTTATATTTAACTTTAAAAATTAAATATTGTGACAGTATTTAAATGTTTAAAAATTTATCTTTTAATAAAATTTTAAGATAATGTCTTGATGTTTTTTCTTAAATAATTACATTTTATTATTTCATTTGTAATTATTTTTTATACGGGTTGCATGTTCCTTTTAGACTACGGAGACTAATATCCAATGTCGTGGGCGTCCGACAGGTCAGGATCTGGGCTCGTTTCCTTACATGAAGTAAAATTTATTTATTGATTAAAATAAATTATAAAAAAATACATATTCAGCGGCTTTTCTAAATAAATTAAAAATATTATTATAATTAATTTATATATTTTTTAAAAATTAATTAAAATAAATAATTATAAATTATTGTAATAAGCTGTCCAAACAGAACTTTAATCAGTTAATCTGTCGGCAAGCGAAAGGCAGCTCTCTTACGTGTCCCTCTAAAAGAGGAAAGTCTTATCTACTATTCCGTATAGTTTCTGTCCCTCACTCACTCGAGTATGAAGTGGGAATTTACTCGCTTCTGTTAGCTACTTAACACTCGTGTACTATTTGGTTAAGTTGATGTGTTCGTCCGAGGAAACGAGAGTGGTGTAAACGTGATAGGGTGCGCGTATGCGTAGATAGGTTGGGAGGTAGTGCTTAAATTACGGCTATTATGCCCTTATAAAACTTGAAATGGCCGAAATAACCGTGATTTTTTTTTTTCAATTTGTTTAGAAATTACTCTTAAATATTTTTACTAATGTTTACTTGAAAGTATATACTCCTTCTATTCTGTAAAGAAAGTCACAATTTTTTAATTTTTTCGATAAATATTTTAGTATATTTTAAAAGTTCATTTATATATTATATATATATTTTTCTGTATTTTTATATTTTAGTAGATTTGTGTGTTACAATTTATATTATACTAAAAACACACACACACACACACACACACACACACACACATATATATATATATATATATATATATAAAAGGTCTTAAAATATATATTAAAAATTATTTAAAAATTTATATATTTTTTCAAAATAGGAATAGTAATAAATACTTAATTATAAAATGATGATAATATTAAAAAAATATTATGCTATTTTATTCTAACATCACTAAAATCTCGTTTGTACCCAAAAAAAAAAAAAAGGTTTAAAAATCATACTAATTGTGTGAAAGGGAGTAATATAGTCATGGTCTCATCTAATTGAACCATTTATTAAAAGTCCAAAAGTCCAATATAAAATAAATCCACTGCTGCATGGGCAATATTGTCAAAAGGAGCATCTTTTGACAGTTAAGCCGAGGCTGTTTTAGTCATTTCCCGCTCCCACGCTTTCTCCATCAGTATCCACCGTGTCCGTTACCGCATCTAATCCGCTTCACTTCACTCCCATCTCTCACCCCATTAAAAGACGCAAATGACACAAAACGAATATCTATATATATCTATGTACTTTCACCAGCTAAAACCACCAATTCTGTATTTACATATTCATACTTTTTTCCATTTTTTTCTCTCTAAAATCACCCAGTAGTTTTAATCCATTTAACGGTTACTTTTCACAGTTTTTCAATGCTCTCAAAAACCCATTAACGGCTACCTAGCTAGCTTTCATTTGTGTTCTTTTAAGAGAGAAAGAGTGAGTTACCGTGAGTTTCGGAGAGAGAGAGAGAAACCCAGATGGATTTCAGTTCGTTCTTGACGTCCCTTGGGACGTCGTTTGTCATTTTTCTTGTGCTGATGTTCTTGTTTACGTGGTTATCGGGGAAACCCGGGAACAAAGTGGTGTACTACCCGAACAGGATCTTGAAGGGGCTGGATCCGTATGAGGGAGGATCCAGAACCCGGAATCCATTTGCCTGGATCCGGGAAGGACTCTCCTCTACTGAAGGAGAAGTTATCTCCATGTCTGGTGTTGATGCTGCTGTCTACTTCGTCTTTATGACTACGGGTATGTCTCCCTTCATCCTGAAGGAAAAGATTCATACACACTTATTAGTTTATGTAGATTAAAAATATTATAATAAATTTAATAAAAATAAATTTAAGACATTTACAATTTAAATAATTCTATATAATAAAGTTTTTATTATTATAAACCATATAATTATTTGATTGATATATTCTGTGACATCTATTTAGGATTAAAAAATTAAAAATTTTTATTTGTGAGAATATTATGTGTCCCAAAAAAGTGTACAATTTAAAATATTTACAAATATTAAAAATAATAGATTTTACTTGTACTTTTATTATTAAGTCATTTCAATGAGTGGTTGTTTGTGGTGGCCAGAGGTGAAATTGTATGGATATGCTATGTTTTTTTTTTTTTTTTTTGGGGTACTTTTTGGCTGGTTCTAGTAAGAATAATCTAAAGGGGTATGAATTGCTCGTCTTAAGTTGAGTTATGCTTTGCTAATTTGGGTAGTTATGAGAATATTAAAGTTGGATATAGTTTTGCAATTACATTTTACTTCTGGTAATTTGTTATACTTGATATAAATGTTCGTTTTTCTTTTGTACTCCGGATACCACCAAAAGGTTTCCGTTTTGTCTGTTAAAACTTAAAAGTCAATTTGTATAATTATAAAATATACTATCTAGACGCCATATTTTATGCAGAGCATAACAGAATTTGTTTTATGTACATAAAAAATGAATGCTTTATGGAATGTAGATATCATTTCCCATACTTTTTTAGTTTTTTTAACATTTGTTTGTTTATACAGTTACAAAATTTAGGAAAAGAGACGTGACAAATCAATGTATCAATTCTGAACATAGTACAATAACAATACTTGAAGTGCTTGGTACTTGTATGATTTTATCAAATTGGTTAAATTAGTCACTTACCAGTTACCATGAATGTACAAGCAACGAATGTAGGTCAAGTAGAACTCCATTCTTGTAATAGTACTTGTAACTAAATGTCTCCTACTAATGAATTGCCATGGAGGAGTATTAGTCTCAAGATAGTGTAAAGTCATGTCTTTACTAATGAATTGGGAACAATGCATCTTTTTTCTGGCATTGTCAAATAATGATGAAAATAATTTGCTATATATGAGTTTTATCAAGCAGACTCCAACTCCATATGTACCACCTGACCTTGAGCTCAATTCTTGTGGTGAAAAAACATTTAGCGAAAGCTTTATATCCATTTGTTTATTTATTTATTTTCAGTGCTGGGAATATTGGTTTTAGCTGGCCTTGTTTTTCTACCACTACTTCTGCCAGTAGCTGCCACAGATCACAGTATTCATAAAAATGATACTACCAGCAATGGGACTTTTAATGACCTTGACAAGCTATCTATGGGAAACATTGGAGTAAGTTTGGCAGCTGCTTGAGCCTTTTACTTTGTGGTTAAGTTAATATTTAGCTTATACTTTTTATTTTCCTTCGCGATTTAATTCTTCTCCAAACGTACTAAAAATGTATCTAATATTTCAGCAATTTTTGCTATCTTTTTATTTAATGAGTCCATTCATTGCTTTTCCAATGTTGGTGACAGGAAAAAGGTCGGTTATGGGCATTTCTGTTTGCCGTCTATTGGATTTCCGTTGTTACATATTTCCTATTATGGAAGGCATACAAACACGTTTCTGATTTGAGAGCTGCAGCGCTAATGTCCCCTGAAGTGAAAGCTGAGCAATTTGCTGTTCTCGTTAGGGACATACCTGCTCCTACTAAAGGTCAAACAAGAAAGGAACAGGTCGACTCATATTTCAAAAGAATCTATCCCGACACATTTTACAGATCAATGGTGGTCACAGACAACAAGAAGGTAGTGCATTACTGTTTTATTTTTTTTCTTCCCTACTTCTCTTTATTTTTTTCATATTGTATAATGCATCAGTGCTCCATACGACTTTGAATCAACTTGTAGCCTAATACTTGTTTTTATATGGTTTAGGCCAACAAGACTTGGCAAGAGTTGGAAGGGTACAAAAAGAAGCTTGCACGTGCTGAAGCCATATATGACGAGTCCAAAAAAACAGGCAAACCAGAAGGAACGAGGCCGACAAACAAAACTGGCTTCCTCGGGCTCATTGGAGCTAAAGTAGATACGATAGAATACTGCAATGAGAAAATTAACGAACTGATCCCGAAATTAGAAGCCGAACAAAAAGTGACCCTTAGAGAGAAACTAAAAGCTTCTGCTATTGTTTTCTTCAACAGTAGGGTATCTGCAGCTTCTGCAGCTCAGAATCTTCATGCCCGTATGGTTGACACATGGACGGTGATAGATGCTCCGGAGCCCCGCCAGATACTATGGACTAATCTTCCGAAAAACTTTTATGAGAGGCAGATACGACAATATGCTGTTTATATAGTCGTCTTTTTGACTATATTCTTTTACATGATTCCAATCGGGTTCGTTTCTGCGTTTACGACTTTGGCGAATCTAAAGAAGTTCCTCCCGTTTATTAAGCGGGTCGTCGATCAAGATGTGCTCAGAACAGTGTTAGAAGCTTTCCTTCCTCAGCTTGCACTTATTATATTTTTGGCTATGCTGCCGAAATTCCTTTTGTTCTTATCCAAGGCCGAGGGTATCCCTTCACAAAGCCATGCAGAAAGAGCTGCCTCAGGCAAATATTTTTATTTCTCAGTGTTGAATGTATTTATTGGTGTTACACTTGGTGGGACCCTTTTCAGCACATTCAAGACCATTCAGAAGCGCCCCAGTAAGGCTATTGACATACTAGCAGAGAGCCTTCCTGGCAATGCAACTTTCTTCCTGACCTTTGTGGCTCTCAAGTAAGATGGCGGTTTTGATTTTTAGTGCACTTAGATCTACAATTTCCATATTAAATGCACTCGAAGAATATAATAACGGTTCCTTATATTGGCAGTATTGCATTGATTGATGTACTTAGACTTGCAACATATAATAATTGATGCACAACTGTTGTACATTGCAAGTTTCAGTAGAACAATCAATGAAGAAGGTACAATACTGCTGACATATCAATATCAGCCTAGGGTATCTTGCTTTCTCATATATCTTCTATCTATCTATATTATAAAGCACGAGTGGTCTTCACCAATCATTTCTGGTGAAGTTGTGTCACACTTTTAAGTTAAAAGGTTTAATTATTTTCGGATTCTTGAAAAGATAGAATTTCAAGAGACTTTTGAGAAGTGTCAATTAAAATTTTTCCTATACAGGTTATAGGAGAGAAAGTAGGAGAGAAAACAGAGGGATTTCTAAAATGAGAGATAAAAAATGATAACTCCATCTATCTCTTTGCAACTTCCATAAGCATTTTTTTTCTTGTCAATGTTCATCATATTTTGAGATCTTATGAATTTTTTTATCATCCATTGAACTTGTTGGGGGAGGTTTTTTTTTATATTGTTGGCCCATTTGTGGTTTCAGGTTCTTTGTTGGCTATGGGCTTGAGCTATCCAGAATAGTTCCTTTAATTATATACCATCTGAAACGTAGATATCTTTGTAAAACTGACGCTGAGTTAAAGGAAGCTTGGATTCCTGGAGACCTTGGATACGGAACTAGGATTCCTGGTGATTTGCTTATTCTCACAATTGTCCTCTGCTATTCTGTTATTGCTCCTATAATTATCCCGTTTGGCGTGGTGTACTTTGGATTGGGATGGCTCATTCTTCGGAATCAGGTGACGACCTGTAACCTTGTCTGTTTATCAATATTAATATCGGTGAGCAAGAAAAAAAAGTTCATATTATCCAAGGAAAATTACCAAGAAAAAGCAGCTCAGTTCTCTTAATGATTGCCTTTGAGCGTATGGTGCTGCATAATATATATATATATATTTATAAACTTGCTAGTGTGAATATTAACGACGATGTTATTGCGATTTAAATTTCTTTTCTGTTTATAGTCGAGCTAACTGTCAAGGGGTAAATAAGGAGCTTTAAGAACAAAAAGTAAAAAACAGTTATGTCTACCCGGTTTCCCCTTACTGATCCATGTAGTATATTATCTTCCGCTAGTTCTCTGTGTGGACAAAAAATGGTTCTCAAGATAACGAAGGAAAAGAAAGTCGAGTAAAGATAAAGAAACTTACTTTCTTGCAAGTGTTTGGTTGACACTACAATATGAAGAAATTCAAAACTATACTTTACCACGATGCATTATGAAGAAATGAAGGATGAAATTTGCGGGAAAGGCTTCTCCGCAGGAAAATAGTATATGGTATGCAGTGGGACCTACGATTTCTTATGACACCCAACCAAACACACAGGAGAAGCCAAAACTGTTACTGTTCTTATTTTCTTTTTGCTGAGCTACTTTCTTATTTCCTTCTTTTCATTTCCTTTCCTTGTTTCAAGAATTCTGAAATTTTTTTCTTCTTGACAGGCGTTGAAAGTTTACGTTCCATCATATGAGAGCTATGGAAGAATGTGGCCCCACATAAATACTCGCATCATAGCTGCTTTGATTCTATTTCAAGCTACCATGTTTGGTTACTTCGTAGTGAAGAAGTTTTACTACGCTGAACTTGTAATACCACTCCCGATAAGCTCCTTAATCTTTTCATTCATTTGTAGTAAGAAATTCTATCGATCTTTCCAAGCCACCGCACTGGAGGTGGCCTGCCATGAACTGAAGGAAAATCCAAACATGGAACTGGTATTCAAATCTTTCATTCCACCCCCATTGGCTGCCGAGAAATTGGACGATGATCAGTTTGAAGATGCTTTGTCTCAAGTTTCCAAGGCTGGATCCTCTGTCTGATGAACGTTATTATGGCGAGCATCCTGGATTTTTTATATGTTCATAGGTTTGTGTATGGTTTATTAACACTGCAGGGATGTGTAGTTAAGCAGCTGGGAAAACTTTAGGTTATATTTGTTGCATATTTCATAGTTTGTGATAGGAGCTACGTTTATTGTGTGAAATATTTATTATGTGCTTATGGAATCTGTACGTGAAATTTCTGAAGTATCTGTTTCTGTTGGTAACAGACTTAACAGGTTATTGGCTTGCTGCTTCTAGATTTATTTTTTTGCGGGGTTGTCGTAGCTTATCTAAAAGTAAATATGAGATGAAATTATGTTATGTTTATTTATTATTTTTTAAGAGAAATGAATGAATTTTTTTATTAAAAAAAAGTGTTCAAGAGAAATATGTTTTTTGTCTGAAAATTTTAGTTGAAAATGAAAAAGATATGAGAATGAGAAGTAAATATTTATTTATTTTGGAGGGTGTGAGTTTTTATTTATTTATTTATTTCATTTTTAATTTTATTTTAAATTTAAGTTATAGTGTTAGTTAATCGTTTTATTTTAATTACGATTCAGTTTTAATGTAATTTTTTTTTTTTTTTTGTAAGAAATGAAAATTAAATGCAACATAGGAGGGGTTTGTTTGTTTACTTAGCTAAGTACTTGTTTGGTAGCAATATTTGTAACTCATCACACTACAATGCAATATAGGGGTTTGTTTGTTTACGTAGATAAGTACTTGTTTGATAGCAGTATTTGTAATTTATCATATTGCAATTTCTAATTTAAATTTAACTTTAAATTTTTGTTAAAATAAAATTTAAATTGCAAACTTAATTTTTCAGTCTACAAAACATGATTTTTTATTGCATTTAAACCTCAAACGCACCACACCAAAAATATAGTGTTGCTTTGAGAATGTTCCTTTTACAATCTCAAACGCTACATTTATGAGTTAATTTTTTTTTTATTTGAAATAAATTATGCGTAAACGAACAAGATTTATAAAATGCAATTTGACTTGATAAACACTGTTCATGTAATGTTATCTGTTTTTGTGTGGTTTTTTGGTCTATTCCCATACTAATCGGATACTAAATCTTGTTAGCCAACACGTAGTTTACTTGAAATGCATTTTATTAAACTCATAAACTTAAGTTCAAGGTCTGAATACAAATGCCGTTTTCTTGGTGCTGCGCGTTTAGAGGCCCAAGCCCGATAAATTGCATAAACGAACAAACTGTCCCGTCCATTTGCCCAGGGGATGGTGAACAGGGAAAAATAGGCATAATGAAGGAAATATTTGAAAAATTAGAATTCATGTGGTGATTTGCTTACTCTCACAATCGTCATTCGTTACTCTGTCATTGTTCTTATAATTTTTTCATTTGGACTCGATATAATTTGGAATGTGATGACTCATTCTTTGGAATTAGGTGATGACATGTAACTTTTTATGTTTATCAAGATTAATATCAGCGAGAAAGAAAAAAGAAAAAAATTACTATATTATTCGAGGATAATGACCGAGAACAAGTATCTCCATCCTTTTAATGATTTTCATTTGAGTTTATGGTGCTGCATAGTACATACATGTACCATCTTGGTATATGTGCATACATTAAAAAAGCCGTTAGAGTGTCTACTAACGGTGATGTTAATGCAATTTAAATTTCTTTTTCGTTAATAGTTGAGCTAATTGCTTAAGGGTAAAAAAAGGAGCTTTAGCACAAAAGGTAAGAAATATGTTATGTCTGCCCCACGCTCTCAAGGTTTCCCCTTATTGATCCATGTAATATATTATCTTCCCCTAGTTCTATGTGTGGATTTTGGGACGAAAAAAGGGGTCTTAGGAAAACAAAGGAAAAGAAAGTTAAGATAATGGAACCTACTTTCTTGACAGTGTTTGGTTGACGGTATGACAGGCAGTGATGAGTTAAACTAAATATTTTTTGAAGTGCCAAGTTATGAAGTATTTGAACCATAAGAATTCATTTACATATTGACTCTAATTAACACTTGTAAAGTACTTTATACTGACAAATGATTTGAACAGTAGAAACTCTCTCAAATTTTTGCCATAATTAGTCCTTATAAGATTTTTCATATTCACCAAGTTGAGAATTAATTGAATAGAGGGAATTCCCTAAAATCTTGGTTCTAATAATTAAGCCCTTATAAGTTGCTTCATAATCATCTAAGTTATGAAATATTTGAACAATAGAAACTTGTTCAAATTTTAGCTCTAATAAGTCCTTGTAAGATGCATAATACTTACCAAGTTAGGAAAGATTTGAACTAGGCCTGACAAATGGATGGTTAAGGATAAATTTGGATGAACATAAATGGATTTGGGTCTATTTCGATTGGATTAAAATGAATTGAATTTTACATATTTGGTCAATGGATGGATATATATGGATAAAGATAACTTATATCAACTTAAATTTCATATAACATTTTATTGAAAATATATTAATAAACCCTTGTTGGGAAACCCTCAACATCATGGATTTAATAGTGTAATTTTTTTATAAGTCCGATTGCGTTTGAGTCTGAAGAAAAGGAAAAGAAAAACAAAATAGCCTATAAGAAAACACTACGTGATAGTAATTTGTTGCATGATAAACATGATGAATACTCATTTTGCTAAGTTAGTATTCTCGTAAATTGTTGATTACACAAATTACTTATAGATTAGATGTGTACAACTACACATATAGTTATTATGTGTTAATTGGTTTAATCACTAATTATCTAATTACATCCACTTAATTTATAAAACTATTTAACTCAATCATTTATGAACCTTTCAATCCATATATATTTAACATTAGATGATTTTTGACATCCATTGAATTATTATTCATTTTGCCAAACCTAATTTGTAATGTAAAAAATTTCTCAAAATTTTGATTTCAACAGACCCGATCAATATTTATCCAATGGGGACCTACAATTTCTCATGACTCCCAAACACTCGAGATGACAAGACCGTTACTTCTCTTATTTTCCTTTCCTTTCCTTGATTCAAGAATTCTGACAATTTTTTCTTCTTGACAGGCATTGAAAGTTTACGTTCCATCGTATGAGAGTGTTAGGAAGAATTACGCGGTCGAAGCAATCTCACAACTAAAGTGAAAGTTTGAGATTATGCGGAAATAGAATTAAGACACAAGATTTACGTGGA
>JAUMHB010073913.1:0-7500 GCA_032359685.1 Pittosporum tobira | reverse complement strand
TTCCTATGACAAAGCAGTATGGTAAATTTCCCGTATCTCACCTTATAGGTGCTAAATAAACTATAAGCTTTGCAAAGAAACGAGTATCCCCAGGAAGTAAGAACGAGCAAGTTATCAAGTTTTAAAAGAGTTCTGCTTAATAGATAGGGCCACGCGAATCAACACTTTTCTTCGCGTTACCGCGGCCTCTTTGAATCACACCTAAACGCGAATGGGCGAGCGGATCGAAGACTTAGGCAGCAACCATGCTGATCCGACCTGAAGACGTCGGATGGACTATTACTATTAAGGCTGTGTCGACTTCGTCACTGGACTTAACAGTCGTTTATCTGGTGACTCCTGAATCACCTATTGGCTAGTCGACAACAACGCAAGATTTAGCAAAACAAGACCCAGAAGTCAGATCCGCCGAACTTAAGTTGCAACTCCACTTCACTTAAGCGCTTTGATAAATCCTCTGCCTCTGTCGGTCAAGCAAGATTTAGCAAAAATAGAGTGTTCTGAAGACTCAGCCACCACACTCTGGGGTTTCAACCAATTATATGGTAATGCGGTGATTAATGAAAAAAATGGCAAACCGGCGCATTTTATATTAATATCAAAGTCTTTCTTTTTTAGACGGGAATTTCAGAATCAGTTAAGGGAGGGCGACTCGAAGCAAGTGGCGCCATTCACTAACCCAGACCCTTATAATATAATCAGGCGCGCACAACCGAAGATAATGACAGCCAATGATGACCAACAAAACAAGCACGATGAAGTAAGCGCCCCGGGTTGAAGCTATAGTTGTAACAGAGAGCCAAGGTTTTTAGAAAGGAGCGCAGGGGCGCTCATTTTGTCTCCCTCTGCTCGCCTACACGCAGAAACCCCTATCACTTAAAGGCGTCGAACACCCCGACCAGCAAGTCTCTCCTGCAACCATCTGGAATGGATTGAATTATGGTGGCCTCCTATATGCCTCGATAACATCTCTGAAACGACCTGTCCGATCAGCGGCTTAGTCACAAGCTCCCTCTCCTCATTATCTTCCTTAATAAGAAGCATTTTTGCTGTGCACTCTATCACGTAGTGCCCCATCTGCCCGCACCTAAGACACGCACCCCAGCTTCCACTTATTGTTCTTGGAAGACTGATGCTGCTTTTGCCTTCCCCTTAAATGCAATTTGGACGTAGAAGTAAACAAAAGTAGCAAAGCCAATCCAGTATATCTTATCCCATCATATTTTATAATTTATACCCTTCATGATCTGACTAAGATTATCGGCATCATAGTTTTTCATACCAAAAGCCTCCAGCTGATCACAAAGGTTCTTCACCTTCATTTTGTCCATATTTCAAGAAAGAGCCCCAACTACCTCGCTTCAGGCCATGTTGTTCAGTCTCCAGGCACTGACGCTTACTTTCGGTCGCATGTTCATTAACTTCCCTCAAAGTAAGCCGTGCCTTTCTTAAACTTAAAAAAGGGTCTGTAATGCCTCCATATATGGAGGCTCTTTTCATCAGCTACAGACACTATGATAGCATGCATAGCCATAGCCTTACCAGACCAGAACAACATTAAAATAGCTTCTTACTCGCCACATCCGCTGTAATAATTCACCTTCCGCACCACTCAAAAAATTCCTACATTCCTAGCCTTTTTTTCAAGAAGCACTTTACAAAATTGGAGTCACTCCAATTTACATAATTTTCGCTTTATAAAAATGGGAGTGAACGGCACACAATCGACAAGCCAGCTTCCCGTTATGCACCAATGCAAAAAAAAAAAATTTTACGACATGTCCCCTTCCCACTGGAGGAGAATACATGTCCACGGAATTTTCTCAATATCTTATTTCCAGAGGCACTGTTCATCAGAGATCTTGTGCGTATACTCCTTGAATAACTGAGAGGATACTTATTGGAAACGATTAGAGCTATGATGTTTGGGGTGAATGTACCTCGTTTGGGCAGAAGCTGTGTTGACCGCAACATACTTGATCAATCGCATACCGTCTAAGTTCTTGCTGGAAGCATCCCTGATTACTCTAATTTAAAGGTCTTTGGCTGCTTCTCTTTTTTTTTTTAGTTTCTTTAAAGAACTAACGATAGAAAGCGAGCTCAACGAAACAAACGAAGCGAGCGGCAGGAGAAGGCTGAACCCAGGTGCTACACTACAATAGGCGTCACCTGGGGCCGCACGACTCAGGTAGACTCTCTACCCGTGCGCGTGCCTATTTCGCTTTAGGAGGTATCAGAGCGGAGTTTTGGGTAAATCCCTTTCGATTTCTGCTAATTATCTTCTTGTTGCACCATGTCCAAGCTTGACGATAGCAGTGGAGCGCTGTCTGCGGCGGCTGTTGTTAAGGAAACACTCAAGGATCGAGTGACCCAACTTGATGGCAAGGTCGACCTTAGCCATCAAGGCGGACAAGTTTATACTAGAAAGGCAGGAGAATCTGGAATCGTTGGTCACCAGACGCTCGCTAATGAGTACCGCTTCTCAGTGAAGGAGAGCCGTCTTCATGGGGCCTCAACGATCCCGGTGGCGATGTCCAAAGCGTGACGGACCGGGAAAAATTTTAGAGCTTGCTGTGGAGATAGGTCCCTTTTAATATGCCTATGAAAAGTGAACCGAATGTCTCATTTTAATAAAGCTACTCCAGACCCCTATAATATAATAGTCCCGGAACCCCTAAAATAGGGGCATTCAACGGGATTCGAAATGCCAAGGCAGATCAATTAGTGGACCTCTGGGACATAGAATAGTACTTTAAGGCTGTTCGTGCCCCTTTTGACGACCAAGTCACAATGGCAACAATGTCTCTCTCTGGGGATGCGAAGAATATTTGAAACCACTCTCGAACCATCACACGGATTCCGATCCAACTGCCCATGATATGGTAAGATTTGAATTCCCATATGGAAGGGCAAAAAAACGATTCTATGCGCAGACGTGAAAAGAAGCATTCTAGCCTCTTTCATTTGCGGTGGTACTCTGCATCGAAACTGCCCAAACACTTTGGAGAAGGGCTTCTGGCTCGAGCCAGAGTGCGCTGCGCTTATCCTTCCGGGCACGCAAGGGCGAACTGCTCTATAAACGAGATTTTATGATATTCATCCAATCATTCAAGGGCTTAGCCTTTCCCCAATAAACCAGTTGGTAGGGGAAATACGCAAAGAACTGGGGCACTTCCTCCCTCGCTTGTACTAATAGTTATAGACTCTGCTAATGATGAATTAGGTAATGGTGAAGAGGAAGAATGCCCTGCTAACACAACAAAAACGGAGCTCGAGCTTTCTCGACTATAATATAAAGGAGAGGAGCGGCAACTCTAATCTAATGTACCGGTGGTTACTTTCTCAATGATAGGTTCTCTTATTTGGAACTCTCGGGGTATTAAGGATAAAAACAAATAGCTTTTTCTTATCTTAAATGAATCCGAATCTAGCAAGCGAGCTTTATTTTCTTTTTGTAGTCAATAAGCTTTCTTCTTTTCATTTATTTTCGGATTCCAATCAAAGACTTTAGCCGAGCCTCCAAGCTATATAGTGGCGGAGTCTACTCCACGATCCAACCGAATCCAAGGGTATGCTCGACCCGAGCTACTGGACCTTGCTTTTTTCAATCCGCAATCTGTCTTAGACTTGACTTTTGCGAATGCGAGGAGATTCTTCACTGCCCAAAATACGCATATAGTAGGATCATCTCTCGTTTCAAGTTTTCTATGAGAAGCTCTATAATCATATTTCAAAAACTTTCTTTCTCCTATCAACTAATGAAATTGAAAGGTGCAGCAAATCGCTTTCCCACTCTTGCCCTAAGTTCTGGAAGAAATGAAATAGCCGGACTTTTCTTCTATTGTATGTTCTTAGTAACTAGTAGTTTCGCTCGAAAGCAAGGCTTCGAGCTGTAAGCTAAAGAGCATAAGAAAATCGTTCAAGCTCAAGTGTAAAGGAGAGCGGCTTTCCCGGCAAAAAGAGTGTGAATTTGTAAATGGTGCATCACATTATCTCGGTTCAATGTAATGAGGCTTTCGGGTTCTGAATGGATGTCCCAATTCCGAAGAGTGAGGTGGTGGGCCTTAGCAGCCCACGAAAAGCGCTTTCGACTTCTTTGCTGATAAAAGAAATCGTAAAGAGAGCCACCAAGCTATATAGTGGCGGAAAGAGGTGCTTCAGATAAGATTCACAGCTTAAATAGGGACGTTCTAATTAGAGTTCCTTCTTTCCATTGGGCCTTAGCGGGCATGGGATCATCAGGCCTGGGATGATTGGGCATTTTCTCGGCACTAAGCTCCTTTTTAGGCTATGATGGAAGCATCACTTAAAGCTTGGGAGTGAGTTTGAAAAGAAAGAGAAGGGGAAGAAGCTCCCTTTTTTTTAGTGCGAAAGAAAGCGCTTGGGCTGATAGCTGATCGTAGACCGCAGTTCGCTAACACTTCTTATTTAGGAGCGGCAACTCTAATCTAAATGGGAATTCAAAATCCAACTCCAATTGGATAAAGAAGGGCTCCTACTCACACCATCGAGATAGCAGCCCTACCCCTTATTCATTCAAATCAATCGACTGCTTTGAATTGAAAGACCTTCCGCGCCGGGCTATAAGATAAGAGTGTGCCGGAGATATAAAGCGAGTGCACCGGAAAAGAAAAGGGAACTGGGTCGATCTAGATATTGACTAGGGCGAAGCATCCAAAGTCTCACGATCACAGGTGAAGCGACTCACACTCATCCCTTGGCGCCTCTCCTATTCGTGCAAAGGGGCGGGTGAGATGTTCCAATTCGTTATCCCGAGCAGGGCGAATGATCTCTTTTGACAAGGTATCCGAAAGACCTTGATCATAGGTGAAGCTGCTCAGCTACCTCCGGGCATCCGCCCAATGCAAAATGCAAGAAGATCCATTGCTCAGTCATAGATGAAGCTCGGCTATTTATGCGAATGGACGTACCTCGGACTTCCTTTCAATTGATTGATTCGGGAAGGGCACAATCCCCTTTTGTCGAGGGATATGCGTTAAGAGCATATAGCTTGGTCGGCATTTCCTTCTCAATAAAGCCTGTTGTCCTGCCCGGCACAGAGCCTGTATGGAGCTCCGTATTCCTCTAGGCATTCCTTCAGGCGCAAGTCTATCGATGTTCACCTACGCAATTAGATGGGATCCCTTGCCATCAGCTACCAAGCAATAATATCTATGCGATCCATCCGCATTATCACGGAAATACTCCCCCTAGGCACGGTAGTTCTATGCCGTATACAGGGCAGTTGCTATCTTCTTTCTAATCATTCCTGTTCCCTTATGCTATTAGCTGCCCGGCGGTCCCTTCACCCATAAACACAAGGTTCTCTCCCGTTCTAGCGCTTAAAGCTATAGCTCAGAATCGAAAGGGACTAGGTCACATTCGTCTATCCGGGGTTCATTCTCTAGTGTTGATCTGACACATAAGCCCATAGCCTTATTAGGTGTACATCTGATGCTTACTTATGAGCCCGAGCTTCCGGATTTTGAGTATGAAGAGAATGAAAGCCCTTTTTTTAATTTGAAAGGCACAACATGGCCAGTCTAGCTCGACTATAGCCATCGGGGTGGGGGGTGGGAAACTCCTGATTTTCCTGCTTAGACAGAGGCCTTGTCAACGGAATATTAAAATTAGCATGAAAGTACTACTTTAGATGATACACCTCGCTGAGCTCTCTCTTGGACTGTGAAAGCGGTGCGAAAGAAGTTGGGCTACCTTGCCTTGAGAGCTTCCCCGGTTACTGAGTCTGTGATTTCATTGTCAGTATTTGCTTCCATCTCGAAATGCTCTTTTATGATTGTATGTACACAAGTTCTCGCGCATAAGCATAGCCATATGATGAGTTGACAGCTTTCCGGTAGAAGGCAAACGTCTGTTCAAAGCTTTGTTTCATGCAATTCTTGATCTCCTTGTCACCGTGTATATCTTGCTAGTCTCTCTTCTCTATAAAAGAACCCGATTCCTTTTATGAAGGAAGCGTCATCTCAATCATGTTGGAGAGAGACCATGGCTGAAGAGCTACAAGCTCTTGAAAGAAAGAATACCTGGGAGTTGGTTTGGTTCCTTTACTTAAAGGGTAAGCGATCAATTTAAAACAAGTAGGTGTACTATACCACATAAAAAAGCCTAAAGCGGATGGCTCCTTTTTTTTCTAGAGGTACAAACGGCTTGTAGCAAAAGGCTTTGCTCAAGAATATTGGATAGATTCTGAGGAAACCGATTCTATTATAGGGCCAGGTGTGAAGATGACCACGATTAGGACTTTACTGGCTATTGCTGCATCAAAGAAGTGGTCCCTATACCGGCTAGATGTTCAAAATGCCTTCCTACACGGAGAAAACAATAAGGAAGTCTTTTTTTGACTTTCACAGAGCTTCACTATTCCAGGTAATACTCATCTGGTATGCAAACTAAAGAAGACCTTGTCTAAAGTCGGAACATAATTCGACTGGAAACAACAGCAGGAGGCTTTACGATCGATTCAAATTCAAAATGAGTTTTCTTGCGCGTATTAATATTCCATTTTGAAATGGAAAATAGTGAGAGGTAAAACCTCACTAATTGATCTGCCTTGGCATCAGCCGTTTTATCATCCTTCTATGAAACGCCAGGATGCATCGAGGGATACCACTACGAATAAGGGACACTGGAATTTGATCCTATTCCAAGGCGAGGGTCTTATTAAAACAACCTCCGCAGTGCCTCACACGGAACAAGACTTCAAATAAAGACCCGTATTTAACTAGTTCAAGTCAACAATGATAATAGACAGGCTGAAAACTAGATTCAAAAATTTCTAACTCAAAATAGTTAGAGAAAGAAGTTACAGTCCTATGGGGATATTCTTTAAGGCAGACCGACCAACTCATATTCCCCCTATCTTTAGTCAGGAATAGCGGTCTGATAGAGCTCATATCCATCCTTTGAAAAAAAACAGCGGATGTCTTTTAAGGGGCCTCATTTTGAGCGGTCATAGGTTGCCAGTTTTCGAAGCTCACTTTGCAGGTCAGAACTATCGGAAGACGAAAGAGAACTTATTTAGACGAATAGTGTGCCGGTTATATTTATTAGCCCAAAAACCCCTACATTAGCAGTTCGGGTGGAATCAGACATAAACCAAGTCCAAGAAGACCGAGGAGTCTGTCCCGCTCTATCTTGTCCTGTTGATACACGAGGCACGTCTTCACATATTCAGCAACGTCGTCTCGCATGCCCGGCCAGTAGTACCCCCGCTTTTACAAGGCTTGGTGGTCCACATAGACTATTTTGTGCCTAATCTAATAGCTAATGCCGAAACTTTTGTACAGAATGTACCATGGCGAGTCCTTCTCTTTCAGTTGTGGTGTAATTGCGCTCTGTCGGTGACAACCTCCTACTCCACAGTGGGATGATCTAGTTTGGAAGGTCCTTCTTGATCTATTTACAGCAAGAGGATTCCAACTTCCTAGAATGCCCAACATAAACCCTTCCTTATGAATTAGACACAGAAGAATAAGGGAC
>JAUMHB010073902.1:0-12867 GCA_032359685.1 Pittosporum tobira | reverse complement strand
CAAATAAATAAATAATTTATTAATATATATACATAATATTAACTGTTTTAACTTAGAACTAATTAAATATTAAAAAAATTACATAAAATATATTAAAATAAAATTTTATAATATATCAATAAACAATTGTGTCTAGTCCGTGCAATGTCGGACATTCGAGTTAGTGTATTAAAATTACCGAAACTTACGCCATGAATAATTAAGAAATTGTCATATTAAGACCAAAGCTTGCAATACTATCAAAACATTCATTAAAAAACTATCACAAACATAATCATAACATATTGTCATAAACCTAAACATCTCATAAATCAGTGTGAAGCACCAAATACTAATAACTAGTGTCAAGTACCAGATACAGAATCATTAAAACATTATCATAATCCTTATTTCAAGCTAAGTTGACGTAAACTGCAAAACTAATAAAATAATTAGGACATGCTAATAGAATCAAAGCATGGACCAAATTTCTTCATTTCCACAAGCAGTGTTAGGTTGACTCCTAGGGGCATCTCAATCAATTGGTTGGCTGGGCACTGGTATTTCACCATCTGCGTTGTCACTAGCATTACCACCTCCCTTGGCACTTCCACCAGCATGGCCACCGCTAGCATTCCCACCAATATGGTCATCACTTTAACTGCACTTGCGTTGCCATTATTACTATCTTCTCCATTAGCAACATTGTCTGGAATGAGGGAACCCTGCATATTAGTAGCATCCATTGACAAAGATAAGGTAGTTTAAAAGACTATAAACAAGATATTTCCAACTATTTCCAAATATCTCAAACAACATCAGTAATTAGTTGTTTCTAATTATTCCAACACTAAAATTTCATAAGGACCAAGATAAGTGGTCAATATAGTTTATAAACCATAATAAGTCTTCTGTAATTAAATGAAGACACAATAAGCATTTCACTAAGCCATAATAACCATTAAGTAAGATATTTCTTTTAATCAAGACATAATAAAATATAGGTCATTAGACAACTTAAATTGAGGTAAGTGTTACCATTTGCACTTGTATAGATGCCAAATCCCATTCGTCTCGTTTGTTCTCCGGATTTCTGACCATTCCTTGTTGGTGCAGAAGGAATTGGTTGCTTTCTGGGCCTTCCCCTTAGCCTGGGAGGCTTCTTAATTACAAAAATAGTGTCATTTTTACATGTCAATTTGTTACAACCAGCTTGATGGAAATTCGTGCACTTCATAGTTTTTCCTTTTTTGCTAACTTGTGAGCTTATTGCACTAGCCCTAGGTTGTTCATGAAACTCTTTCCTCCTTTCCTCCTTTGCCTTTTCGACCTCCCAGTTGTTCTTCTCCTTTTATGCCACATATTTTGACCATCAAGTGGTTGAAGATAATGTGAATAAATCTTAAGGTAAGACTCTTTAAGAAAACACTTTGCGACATACTTGTCTGGGGAGTATTGCACAGGTATATTGCAATAATTGCATGCTCACAAGGACTCCAGACAATTGCCACATTCTAAATGAGCAAGTCAGTTTCACCATATCCACAAAATAACCTTTGTCTCCATTTTTGACCTCAAACTTCATATCAAAATTATGGCTGCAAGTCCAAAACACATACCTCACCTTGTTAGCTTCCAAAGTAAATAGCAATAGCTTAAATTAATAAATGGACTAAGGGGGCCACATCAAAGTAAATTATTCAACACTTTATAAGCCCTCGTTCCCAAAATAAGGAATATTTTAAAACAAAATGATGACTTTTAAAAATAAATGATTGTTTACAATGTTTACATGAAAAAAAAATATTTTAAAAATATTTTTTTTTAGAAATGATGTAAATTTTTATCTATTGGTAGTCGTATAGTAATATCACTAGAATCCGCATAATTGACGACCAACTTTTGAGCGAGGGAGCAGATTATCTTGAGAACTGAAGGAAAAAACAGTGTTCATTCGCTTATTTGGGCTGTCGCTTGTTCCTTCTGAGCGCGCAGAGGCCCATCATACGTATCCAGGTGGCCCATCACAAATTAACAATTAAAAGGGCCCTGAGATTTCCTGGGCTCGAAAGGAAAAGAACAACTGGACTATAGAATGTGCGATGGTCCAGCCCATCGTGGAGTATAATTTGATATAAAAAAAATAAATCTAACCTCTATTATTTTTCTTATTCAGATATTTATTTCTCTTATTTCAAGATTTCTAAATCTTTGGTTGAACTAATTATTAATTATTATAATTTATTTTTAAAAATTAATTTAAAAAAAATTAATTTAAAAAAAAAATTAAATTTTTTTTTATAAATTAAATATAATAATATTATTAATTTTTTTTTTTTAAATTATTCAATAAATATTTTTTTAACTTAAAAAAAATTATAATTAATAAATAAGTACCAACAAATTATTTCTCTCTCTACACGACTTCTTTTGGTGAACTTAGGATTTTCTCTTCATATATCGGTGTCAGAGCACTTTGATGGCAAAATCTGATGATTGAGGCTATGATAAGGTTCCTAATCTCTCTCTATTATTCCACTTAAATCTTTAATGTTTCAACTTGGCCATTGTATATCTTCAAAGCAAGTGTTGTAGGGAGTTTTGAGCTTCTAATTTGAGAGGTTTATATGGGGTATCTTGCTGTAATTAGTAAGCTCTAGGGTTACTTTATGTTATGAGACAAATCTTTGGGCAAAATCCACCCTCCCCTTTCAGTTTAATTAACTCTGTGAGTTTCAGTTTATGTTGAAATAAGCTAAAGTTAATGTAAAAATCTCACTTGTATCAAATATTTAGTCGTACTTTAACAAGTTTGGTGCTTCCTTACAAGTTCACTGTAAGGTAAATGATCTTAATTTGTAGTCGCCCTCTTTCATTTTGAAGAGTATAATTTACAACATATTTTTTTTTGTATGAGTTTCATTTAGAATATTTTGGGGAATGGTTCATGCCTAAAGAATGCCTCTGTTTTTAGCCTTCCTTCAACTTGCCTATTTCTCGAACAAGCTATCTAAGAACCTGCTTCTCTAAGATATAGGCTGAAAGTCCCTTGGCGATCGATGAAGAGTGGGATACTAGCTGTCAAATGTAGAGCAGGACTGCTACTACTTCCCTTTCTTTTTGAACCTAGCCCTATACCAATTGGGAGGGCTCAATTCCATCAATTTTTGTTGAGGCAATTCTTACTTGTTCATCGGCAACTGATTTAGCTCCTAAAATATATAACATTCTTGATTCTTCCTTTTATTAGTCTTCTTGGCTGGAATCATAAATGGGTTCTGTTTTGCAGAATACCACCCCTAGAGATGTCAATCCAAATGCTGCCAGAGTGCAAGATAAAGAAAATGAGGTATGATTTGTTACTTAATTTTTTTGTACTTAAATCTTCAAATTGAGAATGCATGTTGTCCATTTGAAGTTATAGTTTTGATTTGCCATGCCAGTTTGCTTTTAGGATATATAATGCATGTTTCATTATGGTCATGCTAGTTTGATTTGGGATTTATTTCTTATATTTTTGGATGGTATTTTATGATAACGATTGGTGTACAGTGATTATTTCTATCTTTTATATTTTATATTCTTTCTTTGTATTTCCAGTTAAGGATAAGAATGTTTTGATTGATTGTGTAAGTAGTATTGATCTAAATACTTGCACTTAGTGAATAATGACATAAGGATAAGCTGTTGCTGCTGCTATTTGAGTTATGCTAATTTTTCTTAACTTTTGCAATTTATTGATGCTTTACTTTATACATGATATAAACTGTGTTGACCACAATGACACCAATAGGCAAGATCATGATACTTCGGGCAACAGGAATGGTTGTTCTAGTTTGGGGAATTGGGAAAAAAGTCACACTAGTGCAAGCAACAAAGGGAAAGGTGCTTCTGCTACTGGCAATGGCAGGAAAAGTGGTTTTGGCCCTGGTTCCGGCAACAAAGGAAAAGTGGTTCTTCCTTAGGCAACTATGGAAAAGGTGGTTCCAGTTTTCATAATCATGCAGAAGATCAGGTTTTACGTGATTTTTGATGCATTAAAAAAAGGTTGGGTTGAATCATGTAGACCAGTGATAGGATTGGATGGGTGCTTCCTCAAGTCCTTTTGCAAAGGTTAGCTTCTTACTGCAGTTGGAAAAGATGGGAACGATCAAATGTTCCCCATAGCATGGGTTATTGTGGAGGTGGAGTCCTATGATTCATGGGCATGGTTCTTACGACAACTTATCAGGACCTTGGAGTTGAGGGTGCAAATGATGGACAAGGATGGACAATCATATCAGACCAACAGAAGGTAACTAATTATATTTCCCATCCTTAGCATTTTTAGTTGCCATTTTTCCTTTTTCCTTTATTTTTCTCCTATGAATTTTATTTGAATTCCATATTTCTATAATTAATTGTATGGATCTTAATCGATTAGTTTTATGTCACTTATCTTGTAGGGATTGGTCCTTGCAATCAAGGATCTTCTTTCTAGAGTAGAGCATCGAGATTGTGCTAGGCATATCTATGCCAACTTTCGAAAAAACACAACAGTGCCAAGCTAAAAAGTTTATTCTAGGAGGCTGCAAAGGTTTCTACAGAAGAAGAGTTTTCTAGGACCATGAATAAGGTAAAATCTGTCTCGAAAGATGCTCATGCTTGGCTTATGAATCAAGATCCTCATCTATGGTCTAGGGGTTTCTTTGAAACACAATCTAAGTGTGCCAATGTAGAGAATAATATGAGTGAGGCATTCAATGGTTATATTAATGAAGCTAGGAAGAAGCCTATTATTAATATGTTGGAAGTTATTAGAGTAACACTAAGGGTGGAGAAGAAACTAAAATTTTAGGAAAGAACCCTCATGACCCTATTTGTCCAGTTGTGAGAGAAAAACTTGAGAAGCATAAAATGGAATATAGGTTTTGGACTTGCAGTACAATGGAGAGAATAAGTTTGAGGTTAAAAGTGAAAACAACAAATATTCTAATATGAATGCAGTAACGTGTTCATGTAGAATGTGGCAGCTGTCAGATATACCTTGTCCTCATGCGATTAATGCAATACATTTTTGCAATGATTCACCATATAAGTATATGGCACATTGGTACTTGAAAGAGACCTATAGGAAGATATATTTATATTTTCTTCAACCTTTAAATGGTGAAAATATATGACCAATAAGTAGTTTAGAATCAGTATTAGTGTATTACTATCTATGAAAAGAATACTCATTGGCAGACCTAAAAAATAGAGGAGAGAATTTCATGAGCAACCAAGGTCATCAAGCCATTACCAAGAAAGGCATTTGTATGAAGTGTTCAAAATGTCAACAATATGATCATAACAAGGCTATATGTAAGAATGAAGTTGTTGAGTTGGTTAAGGAACCAAAAAGACCAAAAGGAAGGCCTAGGAAGCCTATCCCTGTTAATCTTATTCCTATTTCAGTTGGTGGATCATCAAAGAGGCCTAGAGGAAGACCAAAAAGGACTGCGATCGACCCTACTTCAAATGCAAGAGCAATTAGCACACAATCTCATTCGGGGTATGGTGTGTATAAATGTCCAATCAGTGGTAGAACTTATGTTGATTTAAATAATCTCTCTCTCTCTCTCTCTCTCTCTCTCTCTCTCTCTATATATATATATATATATATATATATATTATAAAATTTAGTCTTGCTATTGTGCTCCGATTGATGCTAATAATGTGGTCTTCATTTTTTGTTTCTAGGGGTTTTTAATTCTAGAATATGCAGGGAATGAGGAAATTGAAAATGCAGAGAATGAAGGCAATGTATGCAATAAGCAAAATGCTGATGTCGGCAATGGAGGGACTAACGAAGTCGAAAAAGGTGCAGTACTTGACCATGGTGATGATGGAGGATTTTCTGATAACTTACACCATGACTCTAGAAAATCTAATTAACTTTAGTCTTCAAGTACAAACAGGACTCCAAGAAAATTGACTCCAATAAGATCTCAGAGATTGACGGCCATGGGAAGACCTATTAAAAGAAAGAGTCAAGAGTGTTATTGATTTAAATTAGAATCTGTCTAGTTGTTATGCTGGAAAACTTTTGCCGGATATTAATATTTAGTAAGGAAAACTTTTGTTGGATCATTTTATTTAGTATGGTCTTATTATTAGCTAGAAGAATATGTCCTTTATTGGCTTTTTGATGGTTATTATCTAGTCTATTGATACTTAAAGAATTTTCAGATTTGAAATTGTTAAATTGAAATTATTATGGTGTCTTTTCCAATTTCCAAACTTGAAATTGTTCAATTTCGTTTTTTTATGCTTTTCTAGAGGTGCTGTCCTTTTTAATTTTATTATAGGCTTTTTCATGTGTGCTGTATGCATGAAATCAATGAAAGCGGGAATGCATTAACTGAGATCTCATTTGAGGTATTTTTATTATATGTTTGATCTGTTTTATGCAATTCACATTTTTAAATCTACATCTGATCTGAGTATAAATTTTTTTATTTTTATAAATGTGGCTCTGATCTTGGCAATTGATTCTTTTTTTATGCAGCTTTGACTTTTTTTAATCTGTTTTATGTATTACCAATGAAAATTTTAGAATGATATATGATTGATCTTGGCAGTTGTTTACAGCTGAACTAGCAAAACAGAATTTTTTACTCAACTGGGATTGTCTGGTTACACGATTGTAACCTTAATGTGGTGAATGTGACCATTTTGCATACTGATGTTCATGTGTTAGTATTTCAGCTTTTGTGATATCTCCATCTAGTTTAAGTACACCAATTGACTTTCTGCATTTCACCAGAAAATCAAATACCTCCGCCTTTTAAAACTTGTAAGAAGAAACAATTGGATTCCCCGGTAATTAGAGACTGTAAAGGAATAATTTTCAGAAGATTTGATTTTGGACTTGAACAAGTCCAAATTGCTTAGTTTTGGCTCACCAAGACTAGTTTAGGTGTGCTAACTGACTTGGACCTCCCTGAACGTACTTGAATTCCACATATTCTGTTATAATTGTGGCTACAATTTATTGTGTACTGATTTGTTCCCAAAATAATGACCAAAATTCACTTTTTTTTGTCCTAAAAAGAATAATTAGACAGAAAAATCAAAAAGATTATGTGATATCTGTTTAAAGAAGAAGAGTTTTATAGGAGAATCAAATTTGATGTAGTGTAGGACAATTTTCTCTCTTAAAAGTAACATTTCTTGATTTGTATATATTATGTGATTTTGGTCATTGTTTTTGGGACGGAAAAAGTAATTTAAATGCAATCTATAAGATTCCCAAGAAAGTTGTCTTAGTCTCATAGTAGGAAAAGGTCACTTTAAAGTTTAAAGAAATTTATAAGCATCTACCATATCCCATAAAGAGAAGAGTGCAAAAACATAAACCCAGCCACTCACATCAGTTAGTCGAGGAAGTTGCAGTCGTCAGATGGAGAGAAAGAAATGGTCTATGCAATAAACAATACTGCTCTAAAAGATCCCCTACCAGTATCACTAAGACTCGATAAGGACATTTTGTAGATAAAACTTGTAGATGTCGACGGAGAGAAGCCGCCATGATTTTGTCGGGGGAGAGTAGAAACCCCTAATTGTGTGTTTTACATAGACGATTTGCTTATATGGAGATCGTTGCAGCATTTTTTTTTAAAATTAGCAATATGTGTAGATATCACACATTGAACACCACCTAAGCACATCTTAACTATGATTACATATTTTGTTGTTCTTAAGTTAATTTTGTCGTGAATTGAAATAAATTAAGGTTATTTTTGCAAAAAAAAATAAAAATTGGAGGATAAAATTGAGAAAAAAAACTAGAAAGTTCGTTAGTTTTTTTGGTGATTAATTCTTCCTAAAATTAATAAATTTGTAAATTTAACTTTCGTTTTGGAAGTTAGAATGGAAAAACTATATACCTTATTGCATATTTGCACTAATTATATTTCCTCAATAACACATAAACCATATTGCTGATAAATATAATTTGTTTTCAGCTTAATTTTTTTTCCGGAGGGATTGTATGATTACAAATGATAAATTGTTAGGAATTTGTGCTTTCGTAACTTCTCTTGTTTGATACTCCTTCCACCCCGAAAAAGTAAAACGTTCAAAATAATACGGATATTAATAAATGTGTTTGACCATGAAAAAAATTCTAAATTGTTCATAATGATTAAAATTGTGGGTTATCAGTCCCCAAGGTTAATTATCTCGCACTTAGTAGTACTCTACCACCTTCTTTAATCATCCTATAAATATGATTCCCTCATAAGAGATTTCTTATTGATAAAAGAAAGACTCTTTATTGCATTAATTTCTTGAATAAAACAAAAGCAGGACAAAAAAACCTTTATAGACTTTACACCAACGGAAAGTCCACAAAAATAGCTATCACAACCCCACTAATTCAAACATGTAGCAACAACCCCATGTACTAGGACTATAATAAAAATATCCATTAAGACCAAGACAGCATAACAATTAATTGACCAAAACAAGTGAAAAATACTTTTTGACTAATTCTACCAACAATCCCTCCCTTAAACTGATGTTTGCTAACATTCAGTTTAAAGTCTTGATTGTTTCCAGCGAGGAGACTCCAAGTGATCTTCTAAGCTTCATGAATGACTCGATTTTAAGGGCCTTGGTGAATATATCAGCAACATGATCTTCAATCTTGTGTTAGATTAAATCAATTGTTCCATTATTGCTGAGATCTCTCAAGAAATAAAACTTCACATCAATGTGCTTGCTTCTTCCATGCAGCACAAGATTCTTAGAGAGCTTGATTATTGAATTATTGTCACAAAAAATTTCAGTAGCTCCTGGTTGCTTGACTTTCAGCTCTTCAAGAAGTCTCCTTAACCAAATAGCTTGGCAAGCACAAGTTGTAGCAGCAACAAACTCAGCTTCTGTGCTTGACAAGGTGACAATGGGTTGTTTTTTGGATGACCACAAAATAGCACATGTCCCAAACATAAAAGCATAGCTTGAAGTGCTCATTTTATCATTTTGATCTTCTGCGTAATCACTGTTAGTAAAACCTAATAAATTAGACTTTACACCTTTCTGGTTATCCCAAGGTCTCTTGTTCCTTGCAAGTAATGAAAGATTCTTTTGGCAGCTAACAAGTGCATTTCTGTAGGACTCCTACTGATTAAACTCACAAAATACATTATGTCTGGCCTTGTTGCGGTTAAATACATCAAACTACCCACAATTTGTTTGTAGAAGACGCTGTCAACTTTTCTTCCTTCATGATTTTTGTGTAACTTCAAGCCAACTTCAACTGGAGTATTCACAAGATTACAATCCTTCATTTGAAACATGTTCAAGATTTCTCCAACATACTTCTTTTGAGAAATAAAGATCCCATCAGCCAATTGAGCTACTTCTATGCCAGGATAGTAGTGCATCATACCAAGGTCCAACATTTCAAATTCATTCATCATAGACCTTTTAAATTCTTCAAACATAACATCACAATTGCCAGTAAATATAAGATCATCAACATGCAAGCATACAATTAGCATTTTCCCTTTATCTCCAATCTTAACAAAAAGTGTATGCTCGTAGGGACACTTAGAAAACCCAACTTTAAGAAAATAAGACTTAATACGACTATACCAAGCTCGAGCTTGTTTTAGTCCATAAAGAGCCTTTTTCAATCTATAAACTTTATGCTCATTTCCAATCTTCACATAACCAGGGGGTTGTTCAATAAATACCTGTTCCTCCAAGTACCCATGCAAGAATGCTGATTTGACATCTAGCTGGAACATAGGCCAAGAATTTTGTGCCGCCAATGCAACCATTAACCTGATTGTGTCATGTCTTGTTACTGGAGAAAAAACTTCTGTGTAATCAACCCCATATTGTTGTTTGTACCCTTTGGCAACTAAGTGTGCTTTGTACTTGTCAATTTCACCATTTTTCTTTCAACTTTGTTTTGAAGACCCACTTTACACCAATGATTTGGTGCCCATTTGGAAGATCATAGAGCTCCCAAGTGTCATTCCGTTCAATGGCATTAATTTCAGCATCCATTGCCTTTCTCCATTGTTCTTCTTTGACATCAACTTCAAATGTGGTAGGATCATAATCTGAAAACAGAGCAAAGTGTGTAATTGGATCTTCTGAATTGTCAATTCCAGTTACCTCATAGTCTTGCATCCAAGTTGGCCTTCTTTGAACACGACGAAGAGAATCAGCTTCTTCTTCATTAATTCCAATAGCTGTTCGTGCAGTTTTAGTAGCTGTAGGAGTAGCACTTGAAGAGTTTTCAACCAAACAAGGTTTTGAAATTTGCTCTTGTTCAGCATCACCTTCATAAAGGACTTGAGTAGATTGCTGCCTATTCCAATCCCAGGTGTTTTCTTCATCAAAAATAACATCCCTGCTGATCACAATCCTTTTTGTCAGTGGATTGAATAATTTATATACTTTGGATGTATTACTTACACCAAGAAAGACACATTTTTCAGCTTTATCATCAAGTTTCTTTTTTGATCTAGGACATGAGCATATGCAATGCATCCAAAGACTCTGAAGTGATCCACATTTGGTATTTTCCCACTCCAAGCCTCTTCTGGTGTCACGTTTTGAATATCAAAAGTTGGGCTTCTGTTCAAAACATGAATGCTCCAATTTACTGCTTCTGGCCAAAAAGTCTTTGGAATTCTTCCTACTCCCAGCAAGCCTCACACCATGTTGAGAATGGTTCTATTTTTCTTTTCTGATACACCATTCTGTTGTGGTGTATATGCGGCTGTAATTTCTCTTCTAATGACATACCCTACACAAAAAGCTTCAAATTTCGTTGAGCAATATTCACCACCACGATCTGTTCATAGGGTCTAAATTTTCTTTCCTATTTCATTCTCCACACGAGCTTTGAAGTTTTGAAATCTAGAGAAAGCTTCTGATTTTTCCTGTAAAAAATAAACCCAAGTTTTTCTGGAAAGATCATCAATGAAGGTAATGAAGTATCGTTTACCTCCATTAAACGTTGGGTTTATCGAACCACAAATGTCTGAATGCACCAGCTGCAAAACTTCCTTTGCTCTCCATGACTTTCCTTTTGGAAATTCAAAACGATGTTGTTTGCTAACAACACATTATTCACAGATTTGGGAAGGAGTGGTGATTTGAGGGAGGCCAGTCACCATGTTTTTCTGTTTGAGGGTCTTCAATCCCACCAAAACTCAGGTGGCCATAACGAAAGTGCCATAGCCATGAAGGATCTTTTATTTCGACCATCAAGCAAGATTGAATGCTTTCAATCTTCAATGGAAACAATCTATTTGAACTCATCTGAAAAACTGCAATAGCACCTCTAACAGAATCATAAATTTCACAAACACCATTCTTGATAGTGATTACATAACCCTTTTATTGCAACTGACCAGCACTCAATAAATTACTTTTTAAATTAGGAACATACAACACATTAGAGATTGTTTCCACAAAACCATTCTTGGTTCTTATCTTAATATCACCTTTTCCCATTAATTTCACAGTAGAATGATCACCAAAACGAACAGTAGAATGAAAAAATCTTCATTTAGATGGGAAAAAGAAGACTTACTTCCGCTTATATGATTACTGCAGCCTGTATCCATATACCAAATATCTACTTCAGATTTCTGTCCATCTTGAACAGCCATCAACAACGTTTCTGCTTCCTTATCTGTGGTAAAATTTGAAATTTCTTCCTTTTCTTTACCATGAGGCAACCTTGAATAACATTTAGATGCATAATGACCATATTTATGACATCGAAAATAATCTACCTTGGACTTGTCAAAATCCTGTCTTCTGCCTTTGCTGCGAGATTGATCATTATTGGTCTTGAAATTCTTGTTGTCATCTCTATTTCCAGGGTCTCCTCTTCCTCTACCTCTACCTCTACCCCTGAAAATTGTTGGATTGGGTATCGGTAGAAGCCTTCAAAGCTTGTGCTTCTATTGGTTAACTTCTCTTCATATCCTGTTCATGGATTAGTAAGGAGCTTTGCAACTCATCGAGAAAAAGTGCATCAATGTCTTTTAACTCTTCAATGGAGCAGACAACATAATTAAATTTTGGAGTCAAAGAACGCAAAATCTTCTCCACAATGATGACATCGTCCATCTTCTCGCCATAGATTCGCATTTTGTTGCTAATCTCCATGGTTCTAGAACAATAGCTGGTGACAGATTCTCCTTCCTTCATTGCTAACATCTCAAAATCCCTTCTCAAGGCTTGAAGTTGTGCACGCTTCACCCTCACAGAGACTTCATACTTTGTCTTCATAGAATCCCAAATATTCTTGGAATTTTCTTTGCAAAGAATAGTTTCCAAGATGGAAAGATCAATGGCTTGAAAGAGATAATTTTTTACCTTCAAATCCTTTAGTTTTCGAGCTTCTAAATCTACTTTTTGGGCATCTGTCAAAGTTATGCCTTCTGGTGGTTCTTGAGTCCCAAATTTAACAACGGTCTAATACTCTTTTGACCGTAAGAAATTCTCCATATGCAAACTCCACTGGTCATAGTGACCATCAAAGCATGGGATGGCTGCTTGCACAAAATTTGAATATGTGGTCATGACTGCTGCTGCAAATAAAGAAAAACCATGCTACAGGACTTTTTTTTTTGGGCTGCTGCAAACAAAAATGCTTGCTATTTTTTTTTAAATCTCTTTCCTGACGTGTTTAACTCACAAGCTCACTTTTTACCGTTGCCTCTCACTCTCACTTTTCCTCTTTGAACACGCTATTAATGGCAATGATTTATGACACTAATTCAGGAATTACTTGCAAGATTTGTGGCTCCAGTTAAGTTATTCCTCTTACCATGTATTTGTATATATTACTTAGAATAGTTAGCAATGATTGAGGACACTAATTCAGGA
>JAUMHB010073891.1:0-12868 GCA_032359685.1 Pittosporum tobira | reverse complement strand
TTATGTTCAAGTTCAACTGGAAGGTGACATGCTTTTCCAAACACAAGCCTATATGGTGACATTCCCAAGTTGGTTTTTAAGGCATTACGGTAAGCCCATAGTGTATCAGTTAACTTTAGGGACCAATCTTTCCTATTGGCCCTCACCATTTTCTCTAAAATTTGCTTAATTTGCCTATTTGAGACTTCCACTTGAGCACTCATTTGAGGGTGGTAGGCAATGGCCAACTTATGGGTAACGGAGTATTTACGCATTAAGGTTCAAATGGACAATTGAGGAAATATTTTCCTCGATCACTAATTATCGCTCTAGGGGTACCAAATCGAGAAAATATATTCTCTTTTAAAAACCTAACAACCACCTTGTTGTCATTAGTTTTGCTTAGAATAGCTTCTACCCACTTAGAGACATAATCAACAGCGAGAAGAATATATAGATTCCCAAATGAATTGGGAAATGGACCCATGAAGTTTATTCCCCAAACATCAAAGATTTCTACAATGAAAATAGGGTGTATAGGCATCATATTTCTCCTAGAAAATTTTCCCATATGCTGACACCTATCATATTTTGCACAAAATTCAGTCGTATCTTTAAATAGAGTTGGCCAGTAAAATCCACATTGCAACACTTTGGTAGCTATCTTTTTAGCTCCAAAATGTCCCCCACATGCCTAGTCATGACAAAAAGACAAGATACTCATGAACTCATGGTCAAGGACACACCTCATAATTATTTGATCGGGACAGCATTTAAACAAATAGGGGTCATCCCAGAAGAATTATCTAGCTTGAGAAAAAAAAATTTAGTTTATCTTGCTTAGACCAATGTGGTGGAATCTCATTAGTGATGAGGTAGTTCACTATATCAGCAAACCAAGGTGCACTAGATATGGAAAAGAGTTCTTCATCGGGGAACGACTCATTAAGCAGAAGATCAGTGGTTGACTCAACAATCAAATGAGATAAGTGGTCTGCAACAACATTTTCTAATCCTTTCTTATCTCTAATCTCAAGGTCAAAATCTTGGAGCAACAAGACCCAACAGATTAGGCGGGCATTTGCATCCTTCTTGGATAAAAGGTGATTAAGCGCAGCATGATCAGTGTAGACAATTATCTTTGACCCAATCAAGTAGGACCTAAACTTTTCTAGGGCAAATACTACAGCTAGCAGTTCCTTCTTAGTAGTTGAATAATTAAGTTGTGCATCATTCAAGGTTTGACTAGCATAGTGAATTACATGGGGCAACTTGTTAATTCTTTGCCCTAAAATAGCACCTATTGCATAATCAGATGCATCACATATCAACTCAAAAGGTTGAGTCCAATCAGGGGCATTGATGATTGGAGCTGAGGTCAGCTCTTTCTTAAGATGCTCAAACGAACGAAGACATTCATCATCGAAGTCAATTTTTGCTTCTTTAGATAAAAGATTAGTTAAAGGTCTAGTAATTTTGCTAAAATCTTTGATGATTCTCCTATAAAATCCTGCATTACCTAGGAATAACCGAATTTTCTCAACTATCTTACGCGGTGGAAGGTTAGAAATGAGATCCACTTTAGCTTTATTGACAGTAATTCCAGATTTGGAAACTACATGACCAAGGACAATACCACTCTTAACCATGAAATGACATTTTTCCCAGCTAAGTGTTAAATTAGTCTCTTTACACCTTTTTAAGACCAAATCAAGATGGTGGAGGCATTCATGGAAAGTTGAGCCAAAAGTAGAAAATTCATCCATAAATATCTCGAGGGAATTATCAACCATGTCAAAAAAGATGCTCATCATGCACCTTTAGAAGGTGGCTGGGGTATTGCATAACCCAAATGGCATGCGACGATAAGCAAAAGTTCCAAAAGGGCATGTGAAAGTGGTTTTTTCTTGGTCTTCAAAAGATATATAGATTTGGAGGTAGCCAGAGTATCCATCAAGAAAACAATAGTACTCATAACTGGCTAGTCGTTCAAGCATTTGGTCAATGAATGGCAAATGAAAGTGGTCTTTCCTTGTGGCAGCATTCAACTTCCTATAATCTATGCAAACTCTCTAACCATTTTGGACGTGATTGGGAATTACCTCATTTTTATCATTTTGGATCACTTTTAAACTAGATTTTTTTGGTACCACTTGAACTGGACTCACCCATGTACTATCTGAAATGGGATAAATAATCCCATTATCGAGACACTTAAGTATCTCCTTTTTCACAACATCTTTTAAGATTGGGTTCAATCTTCTCTGAGGGTCTCTAACGAGTTTGGCTTCATTCACCAAATGAATCCTATGTTGAACAATGGAAGGACTTATCCCTTTAACGTCGGCAATGGACCATCTGATGGCTTCTTTATTATCTTTAAGAACTTTTAACAATTCTTCCTCTTGTTTAGCTGTTAAGTCGGAGGCAATTATGACTGAAAGATTATTAGGTGGGTCGAAAAAGGCTTACTTCAAATTATCGGGGAGGGGCTTAAGCTCGAGTCCTAGAGGACTCTCATTAGGTGATGATATGATTGGTTCATACACGGGCTCACAACTAGAGTATAATTTTGGATTTATGTCTTCCAATAATTCATTAACCTCATTTATGTATTCCTCATCATCCTAATTTTTACCAGAGTGATTTAGACAAAAATTTAGAACTTCTTCTTCATCCATTAATTCATTTTCAGACATTTCTTGGATTAAGTTCACTCCAGTGGGTTGGTCTAAATAATCACTAAGGTGATTTTCGACGTTAAACAGATTAAGATCAATCGTCATATTCCCGAATGTTAGTTTCATTAACCCATTTCGACAATTGATCAAGGCATTAGATGTAGCCAAAAAATGGCCTTCCTAATATGATAGGAATTTGGTCCTTAGGGTAAACACAGGTTGGGTTTCAAGAACCACAAAATTGACGGAGAAGTAAAAGTCCTTAACTTTTATCAGAACATCCTCCACAAGTCCTTTAGAAACTTTAACCAAATGATTGGCTAATTGGAGTGTGACACTTGTTTTTTTTAACTCCCCCAGACCTAGTATTTGATATACTGAAAATGGTAGTAAGTTCACACTTGCTTCTAAATCTAGCAAGGCTTTTTCGATGAGAGTATTACCTATGATGCATGAAATGGTAGGACAACCGGGGTCCTTGTAGTTCACAAGTACTTGACATGACAAGATGGAGTTGATATGGACAGTCAAAAAGGCTCTTTTAGGAACACGAGTAGTTCTCTTATGGCTGCTCAAATCTTTTAGACACTTCGCATATGAAGGAATTTTTTGAATGGCATCTAGAAGTGGAATATTAATTTTCACTTGCTTAAAGACTTCTAGAATTTTGTCTAATTGAGCCAACATCTTATTAGAAATAAGTCTTTGAGGAAATGGAGCTTTCGGCTTATAGACCTTTTCATTTAACTCATCAGTTAAGTTTTGAGTATTCTTTGAAGTAGGATCATTGGATAATCTTATTAACTTAGAATTTGTGAGCTCTTCAGTTTGACTTAACTTAGAGTTTGATTCCTTTGGGATCTCATTGTGCTCCTCTTCGCTTTCATTTCCAATGCGATTATTAAGCTGTTTTCTACATTTTAAAGTCATAACAACATTTACTTGATCGACTGGATTATTTTCACACGAGTTAGCCTGATAGGGTTTTTGTTTTGACATTGGAATTCTTGGGTTAACCTCAGGCTGACTAGGAAATTTTCTCTTCTCTCTTTCATTCATTGCCCTAGCCAATTGACTCAATTGAACTTCCAAACGATTTATCGCTTGATTGTTCTACTATAGCAATTGATTAGTCGACTATTAGAAAGTGTGTTGATAGTTAATTAAAGCTTCAATACTCTTCTCTAAATGGTTGAACTTTTTCTCGTGTCCAATTGGAATTCCTGGTGGACAAGGAGGTGCTGGATTGGCACTTTGATATAGGCCAGGATTCTGCCTTTGATGGGTTGGGAAAGAATGATTGACTTCGCTAGAATTACCATTATGATAAGGACCTTGATTTCAAGAGAAATTTGGATGATTTTTCCAACTAGGATTGTAGGATTGTGCGAAAGGATCATTCCTAGGTCTTTGATACATGGCATTTACTTGTATCATTAACTTGGTTCATGAACCTAGGACACTCGTCTACAACATGATTTGGTGAATTACAATTAAGACATATTTGGGTAGAGACTTGGCTCACTTGTGAGGACCCTCGACATTCTAGAGCTTCAAGTCTTTTAACTAAGGAAACTATTTTTGCCTCAGCAGTAAGAGAATTCCCAACTACATGGACTCCCCTAGATGGACTAGGTTTATCTAGCTCCCTATTATTTTTTCATTGGTTGTTTTTTCTGACAACCTTTCTAAAAATTCCCAAACATCATTGTTATCTTCAGTTATAAAGTCCCCTTGACACATCGACTCTAACATGTTTCTAGAGGAATTATTTAACCCCTCGTAAATAATTTGACATAACCTCCACTTTTCAATCCCATGGTATGGGCATTGGGCCAACAAATCTTTGAATCGATCAAAACAAACTCATCCCAAGTAGTGATGGAGTCTGTATGAAGACTGGACAATCACTTTTTAGCACCATCTTTCAAGGCAAAGATGATGAACCTCAACCTCACAAAATCCTCAGTTAGTTTTTGAATTTTAAAGAGACTACAAACCTCCTCAAATTCTTAAAAAAAAGGTATAAGGATCCTCTACCCCGGTGAACTTAGGAAACATATTTATGCATTGAGATTTAAGTTTAAAATTGTTACCATTGACTGGGGGCAACTTAATGCATGATGGTTGTGCGGACTGAGCTGGATAGCGAGGGTCCTTTAAAGCTATGGGAAGTGCATTATCACCCATGATTTCTAGTTCAAGACCACAGGTTTTAGACTCAGTCTTATCCACGCTTACTAATCGATTCTTATGATCCTTGATCCACTCTTTCATACACTACCGAGCAAGCAAGCACGTAGCCAAATAAGTCACACAAAAATAAAATAAAATAAAATCCTAAATCTAGGGTTTTCTAAGAAAAATCTTAATAGTTCATAACTGGTAAGTTCCCTTTTAAAGCAATCAAATAAAAGTCAATTAAACTCAATTAAACCAATTGGCTAGGTAAGTGCAAGGTCCAGTGGGGAGTCTCTCTGTTAAAACGGTGACTAATTAAATAATCTCTTTTCCTTTAAAGACTTTGCCTTTTTGAACACTTTCTTAGACACCAATTACTAGACTGATTCAAAATTTGATCTCTTAAAAAAATCACTTGTTCTTAATCGAGCTCGAAGATCCTAGGGGCCAACGTCTACTTGATTTTAATTAGGCATGGTTATGAAAAATGAAGTTAATTGTTTTTGGGCCAAGGAAAGGTGGTGAAATCCGCACCTTATCTTGTGTTATAGGTTCTTGCCCTTAAAATTAATTAAGAGTGATGCAGCACACAAGAGAAAAAAACAATAAACACATAAGATACTTAACTACGTGACCTAACTAAAGTAGAGAAACGATGGTATGTACCTTTTGTGCTCCATCAAGCCATAATTTATTATAATGCAAAAATAAATAAATAAATAAAAAGAAAGAAAGAAAATAACAACTTAAAGCATGATGTGCTCTACGTGAGTGAATATGCAATGCACAAAGAGTTACTAACTAAAACATAAAACAAAATAAATAATAAAATAGAGAGAGATCCGGTTACCTCAAAGCGCAACAATAATTTTTAACAATACCCATTTCGAGTATTCGATTTGCCTCAATTGGTGAATTAATTTCTTGTGTAGCTATGTTTTGAATCCCTTGTTACTCGTTTACTAGCCTTGTTCCCTTTTTTCCGAAGCCAATAATAGGCCTTCAAAAACAAACTAAAAAAAAAATTAAAGATAAATAAATAAAAATCATACTTAAATTTTTTAAATTTTTTTAAAATTTTTTTTAATTATGTTTTTCAAGATAATAGAGAAAAAAAATAATTCGAAGAAAATAAAACTAAGAAAAATAAATTAAAACTAGTCCTCGGCAACGGCGCCAAAAACTTGATGTGTTAAAAATACTGCAAGTGCACAGTGTTTAATTGTAGACCTTAGCAAGTACAAGTCAATCCCACATAAACTAGTTTAATTTTAATATTTTCTTAAAATTATTTTCATGCAAATTAAAAATAATGATTCGAATAGGTGATTAATTTAGACTAAATGATAAAAAAAATATTATACTAAAAATGGATAAAACTATTTATGAGAAAACAATCTAGGATTTAGAATCTACTAAGCAACACATAACAATTTAATTTTCTCTTCTCATTTTATCAATCAAACTATATACCACTGATAAGTATACATAGTTTGAAAAATAAATAAATAAATAAATAAATAATTTACTTCCTTTTAAGATAGTGATTTTTGTATTAACTGGGCAAATATGGCTATGAAAAATTCCTGATTAACAATAGTCCATTAAAACTCTTTCTTAAATAAATCACTGAAAATTATAAACAAAGGTATTTCTTAACTATTAAATTAGTTAAGAAATAATAAGGAAAATCAATGTGACAGCCCAAATTTCCATTACTGAATTTACGTGGAAACTAGACTGTCATATATCATTCTTAGCATACTGAGTTGTCAATATTTGATTGCTCGCCCTGTTATATCTTACAATAGGATCTCACATACAAATAAATATACACAGCGGAAGCATAAAGCTTTAATTAAATAAATAAGGTCTTGGTACGAATAGAAGTCATACAAATATTCAATTAAAATGTCAAGTTAGACAAATCCGGGAACAGTCTAATAGTATTCTACTTTACTCTTTTCTTTGGAGGATTCGCCTTGCTCTACTAATTCTGGAATGTTTATAAAACATAACAAGAATGAGCGAAATATGTTCAACAAGAAATTATTCTATTTTGAATAAAATGATCTTCCAGTCAAAAATATAAAATGATGTAGTTTTGAATCGTTAAAACTTAACATTTTGAATTCACGAATTTAATATAAATTCCATCAAGCATGCATGACATGCGAGTAAATGTAATATCAAATCATTTAACAATTAACAGTTGAATGATTGAACACCAATTGGGTGGCATTTCTGCCCGACACTTTTTCATATAGTCATCCTCGACACAGAGTCAAGTTTAACATCTTGTACCCGTATACGTCACAGCTACAGGGATTAACCATTTAGGGTCCCGGCACACCGGTCTTTAGCTATGTTCAATATTCGATATCAAATTATCATGAATACAATAAACGTTTAACATGAAATGTAGATATGCATAACCAGTTTAAAGAAGTTCAAGAATTAAACTTGAACAATAATTAATGTACAAGCAGTTATACTTATACAATCATGGCAAATACGTATCATGGAATTTAAATCATACGTATAAAAAGCTGAATAATTCACATGCATAAGTGAACAATAATCTTATACATAAGTGGGGAATAATAAACTTGTCTTAGCAAAGCTTTAAACGTTCCATGTTACTCGCTTAACGGTTGACGGTTTCCTTTCCTCACTCTTGTATGTTCCTATTACATAAAACGGCCTATCGTTAGTAACTTCGTTTTGGATTAAGTCCCTCACTCTCAAAATAAACCTAAGCATCTTGGGGTTCCCTTATTTTGAAATGACTTAAACGCACACAAAAATCAAAGGGCAAATTTGTCATTATTTTGACGATTTGTTCTTCGTTGTTTTCCGTACAATTTCTCCTCATGTTTATCCCAGGGTGATGTTAACCCTAAAACATAACTTGAATCCTTAATTGTTTGGACAAAAGCATAATATATGAGAGAAAATAAATTTAGGGTTTAAAATATTTTGCAAGCTATTTATAGGAATAATTAAAATTAGAGCACATAACCATATTGTGATGATTTGCAAATCATCATAATACATAAAATAATTTTATTCATTTCATTTTCGAGTAAGAAGCGTTAGTTAATTTCTTAAGACATGGGATTTTCATTATCTTTAATGAAAATAAAAAACATTATTTATATATTTAAAAAATAAGATTCTCTCTTTAAAGAACATTTTATTTTCATCATCAATTTTATAAAATCGATTAAATCTTCCTCAGAATAGGTAATTCGGCAACATAATTATTTCATTAATAAGGTCATTATATTTAACCTTATTAGAAAATTTTAAATCTACATTTATTTAATTAAAAAAAAATTAGCAAAAAAAAGTGATAAAGATCGATAATTTGTTGTAAAGACTTAGTTTGGGCTACTGAAACGGGTTGTTGAAAATTTGTTGAAATGAACTGTTTTAAAGTTGTTTAAATGGGCTGGTCAAAAGCTACCGTAAATTTGGGCTAAATTAGGTTGTCCGAAATTTGGGCTTTCTGCAATATAAATTTTATTAGATCTGGGATGATCCAAAGCTTACATCTGGGATGATCCACTAGACCCAAAAGAAAACAGTTCAATTTGAAAACCAATTCAATAAAATTTTAAATCAACCCTTTATTGAAATACGGTTTCTACCAGGTAAAGATTTTCACTGTGTAGATTCCTATTTGAGAGAATTTCGGAAGAAAGAATAATATCCAGAACCACTTTGAACCAAATAGTAGCTTTCATCTATGTATCCAAGTCTATCCCAAAAATTTCCAGAAGGCTACCACTTTCAATCTGAGAAAAAGGATATGACAAGATGTTCATAAAAATGATAGAATTACCATCAAAATATACTCAGAAATTTACACCCTAAATCCGAAATCAATAGCACATGAACAACAACGATAAAAATCGAAACTTTAAATGAAAATAATTTCTATGGAATCCCTCAATGCATGCTCTACAACCGACTAGATCATCTACTGTTCAAAATCATCGGATTGCACCATCTTTCTTAGAAACCCTTAAGTCTCTGAAAATTGGTACAATCCGAAGCTTCCTATGTGTAGAATTTCCCGCAAGAGATGACGAACAACTACTAAAATAATTCCTAAAATTTCTTTCTAGGACTTCTTACCCTTCTTTTCTTCCAATTGCCGAGAGGGTGAAGAGAAGAATTAGGTTAAAGGCCCGGCCTTTTGAAGACATAGAGTACACGGGTAAGACATAAATTTGCTTTACAATAACACCCTAGTATAGATTTGACTTCAACATTGTTCCCTGTATCCACCTATGTAGCCGACTGAGAGGAGTTGAAATCGTCTCTCTTTCGGCCGGTCAATCGTGTGGTCTGGTGGGCCGAAGCTTATGTTTAAGGAGTAAGGACTCATCTATAAGATTTGACATGGAACAGCCTATGGGTACTCTGATTCGACTGAAAGGAAGGAGAAAGTCGTTGGCGTTGGCTGCTGAAGAAAGAAGAAAGAAGAAAGAAGAAAGAAAAGAAAAGAAATTGGGTTCTTAACCGTAAGAATTTTCTTTTGGTTTCCAGATGAACATTGAGTCTCATTGGCCCACATCCCCATGGTCAAACACTTAAAAATTTTGTCTTTCCATATATATATATATATATATATATATATATATATAATGTTTCACCGTCCATGGTTTTGAAATTACCTCCTCGTAATTCGATATAATAATTTTAAAAAATAATAAAGAGAACAAAATAAAAATTTATATATATAAAAATATAATAGTGAAATGTAAATATAATTATTATGCTCTATTCTTATACTTTGACATGCTCTGAATCTATCAGTGCTATTCGTTTTCTCAAACAACGCTCTGATAATTAAAGTTGTTCAAAACTTGATTAAAACGAAAAATTGAACGCATTTTGTGAGAACTCGAATTTTTATGAACAATTAATAATATGAAATTGTCCTTTTATGATGTTCAGTAGAATTATTTTCTACGTCGCTACATTTCAATAAATGAGTTAAAATAATAATATAATGACCAAGCGTATTTTGGTTATTTTGGCAATTGTTGTGCTCAAGGGCATTTTGATCATTTTGACAAAAGTTATGTTCAATGGCATTTTGGCCATTTTGACAAAAGTTGTGCTCAAGGGTATTTTGGTCATTCTGACAAAAGTTATGCTTGAGAGAATTGTAGTTATTTTGACAAAAATTATGGCCGAGGGCATTTTGGTCATTTTTGGTAAAAGTTATGCCCAGGGGCATTTTGGTCATTTTGACTCAGAAGTTAAAAAGTGCTCAAAATTATAAAATGACCAAAGATTTGGAATCAGCGTAGAAAAATAGTGAATCGAAACGCCGTCAGATTTTTGATTTGACTTAGCTTATAGTTGACTTTTTTAATCAGAGCGTCGTATGGAAAAACGGATAGCGCCGTTGGAATCACAGCATGCCAAAACCCAGTGATAGAGTATAATATTATATTTTTCAATTTTTAACTTTTTAAATTATTATTAAATTATTAAATTAATCGGCTTGCGAATCGAGGCGAAATAGTAGTTTGAATTTTGAATTTTAGCTCAGTTGACCAAGTGGGGCATATTTACAAAAATACAACTACAACCTATTTACTAAAATGTCACTGCTGCACTATTTACAAAAATGTCATTGTTGTACATATTACAAAATTGTCACTTGCCCTTATTTATTACAATGTCATCGAGTTGGTAAAATTGGCAAGGAACATGTTAAAATCACTTTTAAATTTGGAAATTAATTTTCTTAAAATTAGAAAATATTATATTCAATTAAATTCTATTTAGATAATAAGTTAGAATATTTAAAGACTATTATTTTAATTCTTTTTAATGATTTAGATATTAGTACGATGTGGTTACACATCATATTTATCATTTTTAAACATCGTGTATTTTTATGTATGAATGTTAATTTCATTTTATATCCGAGCAAGGATCCGGTGAAGTATTTTAGAGTTAAGAATACCCCGGGATGAATACGAGGAATAAATTAGACGGAATGAGTCAAACGACGAATTGTCAGTTAATGACAACTTTGCCCTTTGAAATTTTGTGTGCGTTCATGTCAATTTTAATTAAGGAGTATTAGAGGCTTATTATCCTCTTCCTATGTATAAGATATTGTCCACTTATGCATGCTAATTATTTCAGCTGTTAATACGTATGATTTAAATTCTAATATACGTATTTGCCATGAATGTTCAAATTAAACTAGTTGTACATTATTTGTTATTCATGTTAAATTCTTAAATGATTATGCATATTTACCATATATAAGCATGCGCTATTGTTCAAAGCGTTTATTACTTTCACATGACTCATGATAATTTGAATCCAAATGTTGAACATAATTTAAAGACCAGTGTACCGGGACCCTACATGGTTAACTCCTATAGTTGTGATGTATACGGGCACGAATTGTTAGACTGGACTATGTGTTGAGGATGACGAAATGACTGTGTGTTGAAATGAATTAGTGTCAGGCAGAAATGCCACCTAATTAATGTTCAATTATTCAAAATATTGCATGTTGAATGGCATGAAATGACATTTACTCGTATATCATGCATGCATTGATGGAATTCATATTAACTCATCAATTCAAATATTAAAGTTTTAATGATTCAAAATCACACCATTTTATCTTTTTGACTAGAATGATTATTTTATTCAAAATAGAATAATTTTTTGCTGAGCATCTTTTGCTCATTCTTGCTATGTTTTAAAACCTTCCAGAACCGGTCGAGCGAGGCGAATCCTCGAAGGGCAAAGGCAAGATAGAATACTATTAGGATGTTTCCGGATTGTTCTAGCTTGAATGTTGTAATTGAACATTGTGCGACTTTTGTTCGTACTTATTACCCTGTTATTATAAGACTTTAACCTCTAATTAAGTTTTATGCTTTTGCTGTGTAAATTTATTCGTATGAGCGATCCTTGCAAGATATAACAGGGCGAGTTGTCGAATATTGGCAACTCAATATGCTGAAAATTTGGGGGCGTCACACATTTCGTGTCACTATTTTTCCGTATTGGGTTCAAATCTTTGATCATTTTTATCCTTTGAACATTTTTCAAATTCATCACTAAATCCTCTAAACTGACCATAATTGTGACACCCCCAAATCTGGGCATCCACACCTCAACTTGAGTTGTCAATTTATTAATAACTTCATAACTTACAAATACACAAGACTTTAAAGTACATAAGGTTATAATAAAGTACAACCTATCATGCTAAAAATATTATACAATACTCTCTACACAAATTATTCTTTTAGCCAATAGTACGTAGTGGAAACATCTAAGCAACTGGACCTCTAGTTCATTTCCCCCAATAACCCTGCTATTAGTTATTTGCACCTGAAAGGAATATGATACAAAGGAGTGAGTTCAAATAGCTCAGTAAGAAATACCATGACTAAGGATAACTGAAACAAAGAAAGTTATCCTTAACCTTATAAGTCAACAAATTGAGTGTAAATGAGAACATAGACATATGAAATACTGTCAAATATAACTGCACAAAAAATATAAGTACAAAAATAAAACAATTATAAATGTCTAAATTCTCCATTTTTTAAACCGTCATTAGGATATCATTACTGAACATGTTAGCATATGTGACTTTACCACACAGGTAAACGCCGCCAATAGCACACGTCTTTGCCTTCGCCCAAAGACAATCATAATTTAGCAATTCTGCCACACAGGCCATTAATATAATAAATGTACGCCTTTGTCACTCAATTTGTTAAATTATGATTGTCACATATGCCACTCAATTTGTGTAGAGGTCCAATTGCTTAGATGTTTCCGCTACGTACTATTGGATAAAAGAATAATTTGTGTAGAGTGTGTTGTATAATATTTCTAGCATGATAGGTTATATATTATTATAACCTTGTATACTTTAAAGTCTTATGTGAGAACCCGAAGATTTGAGAATAATTTAATAAATAAAAATCGTACTATTGTTATTTCTCTAGTCGAATTATTTT
>JAUMHB010073880.1:0-12868 GCA_032359685.1 Pittosporum tobira | reverse complement strand
GAAATAGTTTGTTTTATTCACATCACATAAGACAATGATAGTTTTTAATTTTTAATAATTTGATGGGCTACCAAAACGATTCCGTAAGGGTTGGTAATTTTGATTTTTAAGTCAATTTTAAGTACTCCGCAATCCGCGTGGATGAGCTATTATTTAAATGATGGAATGAAAATGTTCGTCTACTTAATTGGCTTGTTTTGGTATCTAACAATTTGGGTTTAGTAGTAAGATACCCTGCCATCTCTGACAATGCGCCTATTTTTGGGCTGTACTACTTTGTCCTCCTGCCCTTCTATACAATTTTAATTTTTTTTTAATTATTAATAATAATAATTTATGTATAGCATAGATATTATATTTGATATGAATTTTAAGGTATTTTAAAAATATAATTATATTATATTAAATATTTAAAAAATAGTGTATTACGTCAATATAATTTAAATTCTGTATTAAAAACAATTAAAAAAAAAAAAAAATTAGAGAGGAGGAGTATCTAGCAGGTTACCGTACAGGACCCCAGATACAAGTAATAGCCCGCTAACTTGAAAGGGTCATGCCGAAAATTCCAGCTAAATTGGTGAATAGCTACATAAATGGCCGTTTATTTATGCGCCGGTGAAACCAACCATTATGGCTTCCCCATATTCAATACAATAAAATCTTAATTTACCTGAAAAATTCGGCATGATCCACTTCAATGTTATCGCCAAGAACTTGACTAATTACTTTTAAATGGCCGCCGCTGCCTATTTCAGAGGACTACACGGAGGAGGCACATGCGGTGGCCCACGTGCGGAGGTTACTTGACATCGTCGCCTGCACGACACGTTACGCCAAACCCAAGGTTGGAAGAGCCACCGCAACTAAGACCCGGGCACAGCAGACAACGAACTCGGATCCACCCGCTTCTCCGCCGGTCGATGGGGAGTCAGAGACGTCGGCGGTTTTGGAGAGCTTGGACATGGCGGCGATCCACCCGATACCGAAACTCTCCGATTTTTATGACTTCTTCTCTTTCTCTCACCTCTCTCCCCCAATAATATGTGAGTTTGTCTCTTTCCTCTTGCAATTCCAAATTGTCCATTCATTAATTTCAAGTTTCAATTTGTAGTATATATATATATATACTATCTATTCCAAAAATAAATATATATTGGAGACACTGAGGATTGGATATAATAAATGAATTAATATTTTTAATAAATTTATATTAATACTTTAGTAAAATTGTGTAACACGATGGAACAATGTTATTTTGTCAGGGATGATAAAATATTTTGGTAAGGGATGATAAAAGAAAAGACAAAACTACATATTTTTGTTAAAAATATGGACCATATCCATTTGCACCGCAACTTTTAAATTTAAAACTAAAAAATGTTATACTAAATGTGATTTCAGATTTGAAGAGAATTGATCAGAAAGATGCGCAGCAACGTCGTGATGGTGATTACTTTGAAATGCAGGTCTCTCCTTGGTTCACTCTCCCGCCATCTCTCTCAACTGTAGAATCTACCAAGAATGTCATTATTGTCTATACGTTATTAGAATAAGCCTATGCACTTTGGACAGACTATTAGAAACTGGAAAGTAAAATTCACTTCAGTTAAAACCTAGCAGAGGAGCTCTGTGAAGACTTAGAGATGGACCAAAAGTCCTGGACTAAAAAACTATATAAATTGCATAATTAGCATCTAATGGATTGCTAAGCATGAGGTTTTTTCCGGAGGGTACCGCCAAATTGCTAACTACCATGCTTGTTTGTCCTACATCACTTGTTACATTCATTCCGTTTATGAAAAAAGGCCTAATGATCGAGCAGAATATATATGTTGCTCTAATCTTTAAGTTTTCTAAACTTACACCTATCAAAAAAAAAAAAAAAAGGATTTTTACATCTAATATGTATGCATATGTTGGCATTTACACACTTCTTAAAGATTTACATTTTTGTATGATTTAATCCTTATCATGGAATGATATTCATTTTTATTATTTTCTTGCTTTAAAAGATTATTCTTGTCATCTAGTTTATCTCTTACTAGGCTAATGCTGCAATTAAATGGCAGATTAAAATATGCAATGGAAAGTTAGTACAAGTGGTTGCTTCTGTTAATGGGTTCTACACTTTGGGAAAGCAAATTTTGCAAAGCCACTCCCTGGTGGATCTATTGCAACAGCTCAGCCAAGCCTTTGCCAATGTAAGTACTAACCAACCATTTTTAGCAAGACTGCATCCTTAAATACTTTCTGATTTTTTACATTCAGACATAACTTTATTATTGATATATTGAAGAATAAGAATGAACAAATGTGAATTTTCTGTTGGATTCACTGCTTTGTTTTCAGTATGTTTCCTAGCTTATTTACTTGGATATGCTGATATTTTACAACTCAACCCTCCCTCTTCTATTGCCCCTTACTTCTCAAATAGACATTTTAGCTATTATGTTGAATCTTTTGTTGCTATCTCATTTTTCAGTTGTAATGATTTGACCAATATGTGTGGTTACGATAACAAATTAACAATAGATACTTTAAATTGACGTAGCTGTCTTTCTGAGTTGGTTGAAAATGCCTCAAATTGGTTAATTACCACTGCTGCATTAGCTTAATGCAATTTGATTAGTAATGCAACTGATGTTGTCTGCAGGCATATGATTCCTTGATGAAAGCTTTTGTGGAACACAATAAGGTGACATTTTGTTTACTTAGAGTTCCACTGTTTTGGTTTGTATATTCATAATGTAAAGAGAAATTATAAAGAGAAACTATTTCTCATATGTCCCCTTTTCAGTTTGGCAATCTTCCATTTGGGTTTCGTGCCAATACATGGCTTTTTCCTCCATCCCTTGGTGATTCTGCATCAAACTTTCTGCCTCTGCCAATGGAAGACGAGAACTGGGGTGGCAATGGTGGGGGCCAGGGAAGATATGGTGAGCATGATCTTAGACCATGGGCCACAGATTTTGCGATATTGGCTAGCCTGCCTTGCAAAACCGAGGAGGAGAGGGTGGTCCGAGACCGAAAGGCTTTCTTGCTTCACAGTCTATTTGTCGATGTCTCAATATTTAAAGCTGTTTCAGCCATACAACAAGTAACAGATTCCATTATGACTGTGGCAGAAGCACTAAAGTTTCCTCCAGGTTCAACTGTGCGGGAGAATCGCGTTGGAGATTTGTCTATTACAGTAAAACGAGATGCTGCAGATGCAAGCTCAAAGTTAGAAATTAAAATCTTAGGCAGCGGGTCATCCGGTAGATCTGCTAAGGAAGTGGCTCAAAGGAGTTTACTGAAGGGGGTAACTGCAGATGAGAGTGTAGTTGTACATGTAAGTATGTGTTTGCTCCAAACGTAAACTAAAAATAATATAGTTTGGCAACTCCTCCTTGGTTTCTTTTTCGTTTTATTACTAATACTCACAATATAGTTTCCTGACCTGAAGAAAAATGAAATAACACTCAACCTTTGCAGGATACTTTGTCATTGGGTACTGTTGTTGTAAGACTTTCTGGATACACAGCAATTGTAAAGGTTGTTGGTGATGTTAAGAAGGAAAAGTACAAGGCTCAAGATATTGACATTGATGATCAATTAGATGGTGGAGCCAATGCACTTAACATTAATAGGTATGGATTTATATATCATACTTTTCACCTATGAAAAATTCTGGATATGTCCAGAACAAAATCTTATATACAAAGAAAAAAGCAAAATACTATTGAAATTCTTGGAGCTAATAAAGCTTATAGATATTAATTTCAAAAGGAAAGTGCTTGGTTTTATGTTACTAATTTAGATATGATATCTGTTACAGCTTAAGAATTCTTCTTCCCAAGTCATGCACTGCCGAGTCTTCTGGAGGGGGCCAGTCACCTCATTCTAACGTTGTGGACCTTGAAACTTCAAGATGTCAGGTTCGCAGAGTAATCAAAGATAGCTTGAGCAAATTAGAGGAAAGATCGGAGGGTTCTGGAAGGTCGATCAGATGGGAACTTGGTTCTTGTTGGGTGCAGCACCTACGAAAGCAGGAAACAGCCACCAATGAGAGTTCTAAAATCCCTAAGGAAGATAAATCTGAAACGGTGGTTAGAGGACTTGGAAAGCAATTCAAAATGCTGAAGAAGAGGGAAAAGACGGTAGGAAGTGTGGATGATAACAAAGAAATTGATGTCCGCTTGAATGTGGGAAACAGCATAACAGACCTTGGCAACAGTGAGTCTTATAGTCAGGCAGAGTTGAAGAGTTCTATTTCTGAAGAAGCCTTCTTGCGTCTGAAAGAAACCGGGACAGGCCTTCATTTAAAGGTCTCTCATTTTGATCTTACACACTTTTGTTTTGGTACAACGAAAAAAAAATTGAAGATCTTAGTAGTAATTCAGCAACTGTGTAGCAGTGTATTTCTTAATGTTTATGTTAAAAAAAGCCTGCTACCTGCTAATTTTCTCTTTTGGCTAAAGAGTTTTCAATCTGCTTCTTGTAACAGTCAGCGGATGAGCTCATGCAGATGGCATACACATATTACGATGAAATTGCTTTGCCAAAGCTGGTACTGGTTACTTGATGTGTTTACTTTAATCAAGTTGTCAGCTTTATTCTTGTGCTCACTCTGCATATTTGATCTTCTGTTTTAGGTAACGGACTTTGGATCACTTGAACTTTCTCCAGTTGATGGCCGCACACTAACCGACTTCATGCATCTAAGAGGATTACAAATGCGTTCTTTGGGTCGCGTGGTGAGAAAATATCTGGGACATGGTTATTATTTTCTTTTGTAATTAAAAAGGATTACTACTCCGTATTTCTTTTCTACTTAATGAAGTTCCAACTGTATGATGTGTCTAATTTTTCTGTACATATCAGGTTGAACTTACGGATAAGCTCCCTCATATACAGTCCCTATGTATTCATGAAATGGTTACTCGAGCTTATAAACATTTACTTAAAGCCGTGATTGCTTCTGTTGGAAATGTGGCTGATTTATCTGCACAAATAGCCTCATCCCTGAATTTTTTGCTTGGGAAATGCACAACAGAAGACAATGACCAAAAGTTGAGCGAAGATCACAATATCAAATTGCAGTGGTTCCGGACATTCCTAGCTAAAAGATTTGGTTGGAGAATAAAGGACGAATTCCAACACTTGAGGAAGCTATCAATTCTCCGAGGACTTTGCCATAAGGTTGGATTGGAGTTGGTTCCAAGAGACTATGATATGGAAAGCCGAAATCCATTTAACAAATCTGATGTTATCAGCATGGTTCCTGTTTGTAAGGTAGGCCTTTATGTCTATCTGCCTGTCTCATTCTTGTCAACCCAAAAAATCTATCCATTAATCGCTTCCCAATATTGACAGCAGCATGTTGGGTGTTCTTCTGCTGATGGACGTACTTTATTGGAGTCTTCGAAGATTGCCCTGGATAAAGGAAAGCTAGAAGAAGCAGTTAATTGTGGAACCAAGGTACCATAGCACTATCGAGTATACTATACTGTAAAAAGCTTTTCCAATACAGTTATAAATAGATTAGAAGTTCATAACTGGTTATGTTCAACTTAAATTGAAGGCACTGGCAAAGATGATAGCTGTTTGTGGTCCTTATCATCGAATAACTGCAAGTGCATACAGTCTCTTAGCAGTTGTCCTTTACCACACTGGTGATTTTAATCAGGTAAATAATCTTCTTGAGCAAAAATTTCATCTTGAATTAGGTGAACTCTCACCAGCATCTCTTATGATGCTTCTTTCTTGTTTAGGCGACAATATATCAACAAAAGGCTTTGGATATCAATGAGAGGGAACTTGGTCTTGACCATCCAGACACAATGAAAAGCTATGGGGATCTATCAGTTTTCTACTATCGTCTCCAACACATTGAACTGGCACTAAAGTAAGTTAAAGTTACTCGTTTTCTCTAACTTTTTATGTTTTTTTTTTAGTGTATTTCTATTTTCTGTGATAAATAAATCAATCAGTGATAGTATTCAGGTTAGATTTACCTATGCAGTAGCATAGGTTACTTGTTTTCGACTCGACAATGGTCTGCCTATTCTTTCTGCTCTATTTAGGGCATTCTTCCCGTGGAAATCATTACAAGTCCTTGTATTCAGGTTAGATTTACCTATGCAGTAGCATAGGTTACTTGTTTTCAGCTTGACAATGGTCTGCCTATTGTTTCTGCTCTATTTAGAGCATTCTTCCCATGGAAATCATTACAAGTCCTTGTGTTTTATCTTGTACATTTTTAATTCTTTGATGTAGTTAAGAGGTTTGTAATTGTGCTGTTCATTATCTTCATTATAAGTGGATCGTTTGGTCAGTGAAATTAATACATTTTTATCTTTGGAAGGTATGTCAACCGCGCTCTATTCCTTCTGTATTTTACATGCGGACTGTCACACCCGAACACAGCTGCAACCTATATAAATGTAGCTATGATGGAAGAAGGCATGGGGAACGTTCATGTTGCTCTCCGATACCTGCATGAAGCACTTAAATGCAATCAAAGATTATTAGGATCAGATCATATACAGGTCTCTCTTTCTCTCTCTCTCTCTCTCTCTCAATAGCATAGACACATGTGGAGTATACAGTTCCACACTGGCATTATCTGCTACGTGCGTGCTTACCTGTTTAAATCTTCACATAACTAGTAAATAACACATTTCATATTCCCACAGACTGCTGCTAGCTATCATGCCATAGCCATAGCTCTTTCGTTGATGGAAGCATATTCCCTGAGCGTGCAGCATGAGCAAACTACATTACAGATTCTTCAAGCCAAACTGGGAGCAGAGGATCTTCGTACTCAGGTGACAACACAACTATATTTATTTATCAGGCTATTTTTGCTAGCTTTTTCTTGTATCTGTTTTCGAAACCGTGATAAAGAGCGAGGAAATGTATCCTGATTTATTTAGTCTACCTTCATTTGAGCAACAGTTTGAATTGGCAAAAGCTGCATTGTCAAAATTTTAATTAGACGATATTTGGAGTCCAAAATATCTCTCTTCTGCCCTTTACTTTTTCTGCTTTTCTTTTCCCTTATAATTATTGGACTAAACAAATGTCAATAGCATTTCAACTTCTTAATAGGATAATTTGACTGTATGTAACATTTTGCTATCGGAAAGCTGCAGAACTGATATGTTGTTTTACACACAGGACGCTGCTGCATGGCTTGAGTATTTTGAATCGAAAGCCTTAGAGCAGCAAGAAGCTGCGCGTAATGGAACTCCAAAGCCAGACGCATCTATTGCAAGCAAAGGTCACCTGAGGTATTATGGAGTACAATATTATTCCCTTTACTCAAATTAACCTGTGATAAAATATACTTAATATTCACACCCTGAAACCTTACTTTTTTTGCAGTGTATCAGATCTCCTTGATTTTATTAGTCCAGATCAGGATTCAAAAGGGACAGATGCACAGAGGAAACGACGTGCAAAGGTAAATTATTTTAACTTGATTTTACCAGAAGCAGTATCTTTATATTTCTAGTTGTCGTTCCAATAAAAATTAGATTCTCCCACTCTGAGTTTCCTGGAAAATATAACTTGGTGCTGTTAATGAAAATACCAATTAGTTGCATTGCATTGCATTGCCTCAACTTGACTTTCTGCTGATGACCTCAAACTAAGAAGTTCAAGAATTTTTATTGTAAATATTCTCTGCTAGGTGTGGCCAGTCGGTGATAAATCCCAGCAAGTGCAGCATGATGCGAAAAACAATGACTCCTCCATTATTCCTGCTGGTATAGAAACCACTGCGTCCGTTGCAAAATCTAGTGTAGTGGAGGATACGCCAGAAGTGGTTCTTCCCCAAGAGTCAAAGGGCATTATTGACATCACTAAATATGATCCTACTATAGTTACAGAAGAAGCTGTTCAGGAAACAACTAGTTCAGATGAAGGGTGGCAGGAAGCCAATTCAAAAGTGCGTTCAGGAAATGGTGGTGCTGGCCAGAAGTTTGGCCGAAGGCGCCCTAATCTTGCTAAACTCAAAATAAGCAATTCTGACTACTCTAATTCCAGAGATAGCAGTTATAGGAGGGAAGCCATGTTACTGGGACAAAAAGCAACACCAAAGAAAATTGCTGGAGAGGATTTTACTAAACTTCCATCAAGAGCTAAACTTTCCAAAGTTTCACCAGTTTCCAGAGTTTCGCCAACACCTTCCACTCTCACAGCCATGGCTTCAAAATCTTTGTCATACAAAGAAGTAGCGGTGGCACCTCCAGGTACGGTTCTTAAGCCTTTATTGGAGAAAGTTGAAGAATTAAACATGGTAAAAACTGATGCCCGGATTCCATCTGAGATATCGAAGGAAGACGGAAGCAACAAGACCCCCCCTTTAGAGGAAGAAGCGACACCAGATGATGAGGATGCAAAAAAAGAAGTCCAAAATACTAGTGAATCTCCCAAACTTGGAACTGAGTTGGTAGAATCTGCCCAACAAATTGAGGAAGAAATATCATGTTCAAGCAATGAGGAAAGTCCCGTAGAAACAAATGGGAGCAAGCTTTCGGCTGCAGCTGAACCATTTAATCCAGTGGGTGCCTTCCCATTGACCCCAGTTGGTGTGACTAGTGTTTATGATGTTATAGCCAGCCAAGGCATGCTAGCAGAGCCAGTTGGCTTCCCACCTCTTGCTGCTAGGGTTCCTTGCGGGCCCAGATCACAGCTATATTACAGAATGAGCCATCATTCTTTGCGCATGAAACATGGATTCTTGAAATATCAAATTCCCCTCACGGAAAGAAGTGGATTTGATTCTTCTCCAGGAATCATGAATCCACATGCACCTGAATTCATTCCCAAGAAAGCCTGGCAAACGAATCCATTGACTAAAGATTCCGAAAGTACAAGTGATTCAAGTTCCTCGGCTGAGGAGTTTTCTGCGGAAAGGAAAGTTGAGGAAAATGTTAGTCGTAAGAAGACTGATGATGAGAGGTTGAAGAAACGCAGCTCAGATGCTGAAAAGGCAGAGCTAGCAAGGCAAATACTGCTTAGCTTCATAGTGAAGTCAGTCCAACATAACTCAGACCCCGTTAGTGAATCTTCATCTCCTGTGATTCAAATGAAGTCAGACTTCACAGAAAGTTCTTCAGAAGCAATTGCCAATGATAGTGCAATAATAAAAATTCTATATGGGAATGAAAAAGGAAAGTCGTCAGACTTGGTTTCCCAAATTGGAGGTAACGAACACCTGAAACGGGTTGATGTAAAGAACAAACAGGGAGACGGGGAAGGATTTGTGGTTGTTACAAAGCGAAGAAGAAACAGGCAGCATTTCTCAAGTGGCGTAAATGGCTTGTACAATCGGCAATCTATCTCCGCTTCAGTCCGTTGACTGGTAAGAAAAGACTCATGGGCGTGAGCATGAGAATAAGTGTTGTCAAACAGAGGAATAATACTCTTACAAAGCAATTGCAGGAAAGGTCTTCACCAGGTTGTTGAAGAGATAAGAGGCCCACGAAGAAAAAAGGTATCCTGTTCGTCTCACTGCTAAAGCTTTGGCAAATTCGATTTGACATTGTATTTTGTTAGTGCGAGAATGTTGAAGAAAAGACATTGGAGGAGGTTGATAATCGAGTCTAATTCTATTATTTGATTGAGAAGCCCGTTTGGGATGCTGTAATAATAATATTGTAGAGATTTTGTTTGAATTTGATGAATAAAATCTGAAATATTCCCTTTCATTTTCCATTAACAGCATTGTCGTTGGTGTGGTGGTTATTACCAAAAACTGATACTGCTAAAGTTTTGCACGTTCTGTTAAAAAGGCAGGTGATAACTGAAAGTGCTTCATCCATGAATTTATTTTGGCAGCTATTACATCGGTTCTAAAATTAAATATTTATATTTTTTAAATAACAATTTTTTTTAATAAATAAATATTTGATTATAAATTTTACATGAATCAAAAAATGTTAAAAGATCAGATTAGAGTTTCACGTTATTTTGTAAAATTCGCGTTGTGGGGAGGGGGAGGAGTGGGGGGTTTGTCAAAATTCAATGAGAAAGACGTATGTATGTATGCATGCGCTGTGGAAAACGTGGATTTGAATTTGAAGTTGAACAAAGGGCATCGACGTGACGATTGAAAGTTCAAAAAAGACTGCCAAATTAGAAGGCTCATTGGATAATAAATACTTTACCACACCAAATACTTCTCCGGTGAAGTATTAAATGCCCCAAGGACGATCATCTTCATTTAGTATTCATAACATTAGAGTGAGTTTAAAATATTGACATAAAAAATTAATTTTTATTAAAAATTCAATTTAATATATTCATTTGTTGTTATAATTTAAATATTATAAAATTATAATATTTTAATATATTTTGTTTGTATTTTAAAATTCGTATCACATAATTATTAAAATTTGTTATAATATTTTCGAAGCGAAAGAAGTACTACTAAACAATATAAATAATTTTAAGATGCCAAGTTACTGATTGACATTTGCACATCTTAATTCATGTTGCACGCATAGAATTATATAATACAACTCTTTATTATATATTTTTTAAATTATACAAGTAATTATCAATTAAAATGTGCATATACCACCAAATTGAAGCTTAATCAAAATTGTATTTTCTCGCATCCTTTAATAAAAAATAAATTAAATTTTAAGTATGATTTAAATTTTATACCATCTTTATCTACTTCTAATAATAACTAATTTGTTTAAATTGAAAAGAAAAGTGCAAATATCAAAGCACTCAAAATATATAATTATATACACTTTGACAGTATCATTAAGTTCTCATTTAATAACAGTGTTTTAAAATTATTGATTTAGATACAATAAAAATTTAATTTAAATTGTAAATTATAATTTGCTTCCAAATCAACCCAATTTTCACACACGTCGGATTCTTAAATTCCATTGCATTCCACCGAGAGATGTTCACATATAATTCGAATAGAATAACAATAACAAATTAATAATTAATTCACTACTAGTTTATTACCATAGGTACGAATCTAGCATCTAGGGAGAGGGAGAGAGAATCAAGAAGCAGAAGTCGAATCGCCTCTGGGGGAATGAAGAGGAAATAGAGGCAGTAACTCGGGCTCAGAGCCTCTAGGAGTACTGAGTGGACTCGGGTGCAGGTAAAAACCCTTGTCAGCAATGGCTCTCTCTTCTTCTTCCACGGGTGTCATGGGTGTTCTTGGACTCCCACGTGCCAAAATCAGATCCAGAGGTGACACGGGTGAGGCTAAAAACACATTATTCTGTATCATCCTTTGCCTTGGCGACACAGAAAAAGGAGGAGACCCCAGTATTCCTCCATTGTTGTTGAGCTTAATTTCGAGCTTTCTTCCACTTTGTCTTCGTTCTTGAAGCTTGAAGGCGGGTCTCCGAGGACCTATCTCACCGGAGGAGGAGACTATCCGGGCTGCGACGGTGACAGGGAGCTTCTGAACAGCTGGGTCAGGGCTGGCTCCGGTTAGTTTTTGGACCACGGCTCGGAAGGTTGATGGGTCGGCTTGGACGAAGGTGGTGTTGGTTGGTGAGTTCGGATCAAAACCAACATTGATGGCGTTGTTGGTGTTGTTATGGTTAGGGTTTGAAGTTGAAGCCATGGTACTGTGGAAGAGACTTGAAGAGAGAACAATCAAAACCAGAAGCTTTTTATTAATATGCTGCTTCCGGTTTAGAGAGAGAGCGAGAAAAACGTATAAAATGCTACTGGGGTGTAGAGAGAGAAGATGAGTTTGGTTGTCTGTGTCTGTCTCTGCTTTATGGAGGGAAGGAGAGGGCATCGAGTGTTGTAAATGAAATGTCAGATACTCCAAGAAAGATGAAAGACTCTCAGAAGGAAGAAAGGAGGAAACAGTAATATTCTCTCCCTTCTATAATAATAGTCAGATTCATATATATATAAAAAAATATTAAATACGATAATTTTATAATTATTCTATTTCTACTTAAAAAAATAATTTTATAATTAAAATTAAAATTAAATTCTATAAATATGATAGATTTTATTTTTTTTAAATATGAGATAGATAACGGGTATTATAAGAAATTAAATAATTTATTTTTTTATAAACATACAAAAGATAATTATTTAAAAATAAAAATAAATTTTTAAAAAGTTTATTATATTGAAATAAAAAGAGTAATTAATATTAACAGGACTATTAATAATTTTTATGGTATATTTACACTCCACTTTCATGAAATCATTAATTAATTAAGTCCCACAATAATATTTCAGTCCTTTTGTTTAATTTTATTATTTTAATTTATAAATATTTTTATATAAAATTTAGGACTTTTCAAAAATATATTTAAGGGTTATATTTTAAAAATAATTTGTTACATTTAATTTATTTATATATTATATTTTTAAATATATTTAATATATAAAAAAATATAATATATAATTATAATATATTTGAAATGTATTAAAAATAGTCAAGCATATTACGACAATCAAAATTAGAGGGGGAGACCACTATTTAATTTAAGAATATAAAGTAAAAGTGTAAAACTGATAGATCTCTAAGTAAAACTGATAGAAATAGTGAATCATTATTGTAAACTAGTATATTTATTTTAGAAAACTGATTTTTGGGTAACAAAATTAATATTTATCATTGGTATGTACCATATTTAAAGTTCAACAGGATTTTATTTGCTTAAAAAATAAGTTTTATTGGTGAAAATATCAATTTATTTGAATGAAGCATCAATTATATTAATTTATTGTGTAAGAACCCTGTATTTTTAATATTTTGAAGTATTAAATAAAATTATTTGGTTTCCGATAAAAAGAATGTCAACGTTAAAGTTAGGCAATATTTATTCCCGTGCGGAACGCCGCAAAGTTTTGTGGACCCCACAAC
>JAUMHB010073869.1:0-12870 GCA_032359685.1 Pittosporum tobira | reverse complement strand
AGCTGTATAATATTTATTTGTATTTTCAGCTATATCATTTATGACTTGTGTATTTGTAAGTATGGAATTAATAATAATAAATTGGCAACCCAAGTCGGGGTGTGGATGCCCAGATTTGGGGGTGTCACATATCTTCCTTTTTATGTGGATTAAAATAAATTTTTGAAACATCTTATTCTATTGGATTCACAAAGGATTTTTTTTTTCTTTTTTTCTTTTGCGAGTCAGGTATATATAGTACTTTTATAACGGAAGTTGAGTGAATTAATTTTGTTCGTAATTTTGTAATAGTATAAGATACAAAAGAATGGTAACAGAACAAACTTTACATTGTTTTTCCTGGTTTTCCATATTTGTAATATTTTCAAAACATTCAATTGACATAATAGGTTCTAAAGAATTTTTAGGATATTTTCTTCATTCTTGATCCTATTTGAATTTGGTCAGAACTCCAGAAAGTTAAGTAACTAACAAACAAAAAATAGTGATTTTTCCTAGATTTTATTCAAAATAAAAATTACAAGATATTTTCCTTCTTGAGTACTTGCTACATTGACAAAATATGAGTTTTGATAAATAAGTTTGAATCACTCTAAATTTAAAATGATAATAATATAATAATAATCATAATCATAATAATAATAATAATAATAATAATAATAATATAAACTTACACATTCATGTCAAGTACGGGCTTTTTATTTTGTTGTCTAAATGTCAAGCGCGGGCTTTAGGCCGAGACAAACGTGAACGAAGAAGCGGTCAGTCTACTTCAATTGGCAAATTTAGTAACAAAATTGATACACTCAGATCTGATTAGATTTATGAAAACAATATAGAGATGAGAGATGAACCTATGGCTTGAACAAGGGTTTGCACTGCATTTTTTCGTGGTTAAGAAAAGAAATGAGGAGAAAATGATAGGTATAAAAGGACAAAAATAATATCATATACATTTTTGTTGTTCTACATCAAATGAGCTAGTAAACTAAGTAACGAGATGCATGTATAAAATGAAGAAGTTAAAAGCCAATTTTCAAATATCTCCTTTTATTCGACATCGGGTAACAAAAAAATCAAAAAAGGAAAAGAGATGTATAAAAGGAGAGCTGTCATCCCACATCAAAACCAATTTTCAAACATATCATTTTATTTCACATCAGATAACAAAAAAATAAAGAATAAATAAAGGAAAAGAGAGCTATAAAAGGAAATTTTCAAACATATCATTTTATCCCACATTTGATAACAAAAAAAAAAAGAAGGAAAAGAGAACTATAAAAGGAAAGCAAGGGAAATTTTCAAACATATCATTTAATCCCACATTGGATAACAAAAAAAAAAGGAAGGAAAAGAGAGCTATAAAAGGAAAGCTGGAAAATTTTTCAAACATATCCTTTTATCCCACATTGGATAACAAAAAAAAAAAAAAAGGAAGGAAAAAGAGCTATAAAATGAAAGCTGGACGGAAGGGAAAGAGAGGTATAAAGGGAAAGAGAACTATAAAAGGAAAGTTTAAAGGAAAGAAAAGAGAGCTATAAAAGGAAAGTTGGACGCCACATCAGATAACAAAAAAATAAAGGAAAAGAGAGGTATAAAAGGAAAGTTGAACCAAATTTGTCTCTTAATATATAGAAATAGATAGTTATATTATAATCGGTATATCTAACAAATATAAAAATAATTATTTATTTTATTTATCAAATTAATAGTTGTCTCTAATTTTGTGTTGAATTAGCTGATAATAATGATAGAACATTTATTACACTTCGAATGTTTGTTATATTATTAAATTAAAAATAATTAGAGAAAGTGTAATGTAATACTTCAAATCTAAGAAATTACAGTTTAAATATAGAGTTTTATGAAGTTAGCTTATTATAGAATTGATTGAGTTTTAAAACTTGAAGATAGATAAGATTTAGTTACATATGATTTTTATATATTTCAAAATTTTAAATATACCATTTTTAAATATTTTAAAGATAAATTATTATACATATAAATTTTGATATATTATTTTTTTAGAATGGATGAAATATATGATTAGTATTTCAGTTTATTTTTGGTGCCATTATTACATTGTATGTCTATCTTTCCACCTCATAGATAAAAAACAGCTAAAACCAGTAGGTTAGGTTTTGGATTTTAAAGTGATTCGGACAACAAACTACTAATTATTGGTCCAAAATAATCTGAAATGCCAGTCCAGGCTTTTAAGTATTTGTAATTTGCATCCCACATTACAGCCAATAGAAGGAAGCTATTCACAAAAAAAGCCTGATTACCTGTAATTAAACACATTTAGGATGGTTACGTAAGATCATGCTCTTGGTGGAAACAGCCTAATTAAAAACTTTCTTCTTTTTTTTTCTTGGTTAGCTGGCCGGAGGTCTTAGCTCAACTAATATTAAACACGTTACGATCGTCGTTTTACCGGCGCAAGCAAATCTCAGTAATAACATTAACACAAAAACTACATAAATGTCCCATAAAATTATCATTCCTTTGTATAAGGAGTCTCTTCTTTAGTTGACTTTTTCCTCAAAAAGTAAAACATCTGCAAATGGTGGACTTGGACAAAAAAAACTTCCAAATACTAAAAAGTTTGAAATATAATGTGCTACATATACTATATATGTCAAAGTGTGTTCTATATATATTTGGGAGAAAGAAAAATAAAACAAAACTATGTTCTTAGACGGAGGCAGTGTTTTTTGGTACCAGATAATATAGGATTGCGGCAGTTGGATTATGACCTTTCCTAGCTAAACAGGAGCTCCTAGATTAACAAATCACATCATTTTGTAAGTAGTTGTACCTGCAACTGAATAAACTAACTAAAATAATAGTGCTACTTTTTAATTGTCCTCGTATATCAAGGTTGTGTAGCTTTTAATTATTTGTAATTTGGATTATTAAAAATAGAGTTGATTAGGTAAGACGTTTGTTAGAGCATACTCCTTTAACTAAATAGCCAACCACGACTATCCATGTGTCATGGAAAGTATTGTGCGAATATTGCTACAACAGACGAATTTAGCAATCACTAATATTTAAAACAAATATATATCATACAGTTTGTCATAGTATCGTGCGCCTCATGGGTGGCCATGAAGGTGCACTGGTTGGACAAATGTTTTTGAGATCAAAGAAAGAAATTGATAATTATATTCATGAAATTGATATTACATTTGAAGTTTAAGTAATAAATTTATATTGCTTAAAAATAAAATATGTTAGTGAAAATAGTAATCTATACAATACAATTTGTTTAATATGCAAAAAGCTGATGTTTTATTAAAAATAATAATAATAATAATTCAAAACTTGAGTGTTGAAGCGTATGACAGTTCTTTTTCTTGGGGATTATCTTCTGACCTGAAAATTTGACAAAAAACCTGAGATGAATACAAGCATCACACGTCGCACAATAAAATTGCAAAGTTATATATATACGATACTCCGTAGAAGGTATAGTTTGAGTCAACGATTACGGTTCCTATCAGAAATTAATTTAAATAGTGTCCCTTGGGGACACCGGGCTTCTATTAAAAATAAATAAATAAATAAAAAAAAAAAAAAGGAATTATAAATTAAAATGCGTTACGACTTTAGAAAGTTACCATGCAGGCAAGGCACCTTCTTCCTCATTTCCTTTGCTTTTCCCAGTCCAAACGAAGCAAGCGCGTTAACTCCAACCAAATCACCGTTGACAAGTCCCCTCAAATCCCCTTACCGTGTCGCCTCCTCCATCCGGGGCCCTTCCAAATTCTTCTATTCTCACTCTCTCTCCCCAACACAACACGTACATAGACACTATATATATACACACACACACATCCATCAACCATCAAAACATATTACTTCATCCTTTTTCATCAGCAACCAACAATTCCCATTAATTCACAATCCTCTTTCTCATACTTTTGAAGCATGGGAGAAGCCCCACAGCCCCACTTGAATGGAGCCTTCTATGGCCCATCAATCCCACCCCCAGCAAAATCCTACAACCGCCCCGGCCGCCGTAGCAGCGGTGGAGGCGGCTTGTTCGGTTGGTGCTGCGGCTGCCTTTGCAGCTGCATCTTCAATCTCATATTTCAAATCGTCTGTACCATCTTAGTCATCGTGGGTGTAGTGGTATTCATCTTTTGGCTAATCTACCACCCTCGTCCGGTCAAATTCCACGTCACCGATGCATCTCTCACACAATTCGATCTCTCTTCCACCAACAACACTATTTATTTCAATCTCGACCTCAATATGACCGTTAGAAACCCTAACAAACGTATTGGCATATACTACGATCGGATTGAAGCGAGAGCTTTATATGAAGGAGAGCGATTTGCTTATACAGATTTGCCAAAATTTTATCAGGGTCACAAGAATACTACCACTTTGAATCCCGTTTTCAGAGGGGAGAACTTGCTGGTACTTGGTAATAAAGATCTCTCCAAGTTTAACTCGGAGAAGAGTTCTGGGACTTATTCGATTGATATCAAGCTTTATCTTAAGGTTAGGTTCAAGATTGGTGCGTTTAAGCCCAAGTTTAAGCCCAGAATTGAGTGTGATTTGAAGCTTCCTTTGGATTCTACTGGCAGGGCTTCTGGTAATTTTGAGACCAAGAAGTGTGATTTTGATTGGAGGCGTTGATTATTTCCTTAGTTTGACATTTATGATTGCATATGGTATTTATTTTTCTTTCTGGGACGTTTGAGTCTCTATTTTTGAATTCGCTATAGGTGATTTATTCCTTTCTTGTATTTTATAGGATCTTGATTATGGTTTAAATTTTCATATTCTGTATACTACTTGATTTGATTATGTGTTTTGTATACATCCTGGTTGTCTGTATATAAATAATGAATTATTTTCAGTATCTTTGAATGTTTCACGGTGAATGTTTCTAGATTGTATAGTTATTATTTAGAGTTTGTCGATGGGGAGAGGTTTGTTCTCGATTTCTTTCTTACGTTGTTTGGTATAGATTATTAGTAATTTTTTAAAAATAAAATATACATTTTTTATACACAAATTAATAAATTTTAATAATTTTTTTTTTTTTTTTTTTATAATCTATACCAAACAAAATCTTATCGTAAGCTATAACGAACGCAATATACAAACCAAACGAGTAGAAATTTTTTTTTTTTTTAATTTTTTTTTTTTTTGGTTTTTTGGGTCAGCAACGAGTAAAAACTTGACATCTCACAAAGAAATATTTGAATGAAAAAGGGCCTTAAAAGCCCAATGACCGCTATCGTTGGTATATGATTTTGAGGCTTGGGCCTTACAGAGTATGATTGGTACGTAACACGCATGATTTTTGAGCTTGGGATTTACGGTTTATGATCACATCAAGTTACTTTTTTTTTTCGAACAAACATCAAGTTATTTAAGGGTCCGTTCAGTAATTATTTATGTTTTTAAATTTTTTTTTTTTTGTTTTAAATTGTTTGGACTGAGTAGCAAAAAACATTGTTTGAAAACTATTTTTGTTTCCATAAATGTGAAAACAAAACTTATTTTAGTAGCAAATAAGTGAAAACATTAAAAATATTCTTTTTCAATTTTGAAAGTATCAGGCGTAAATTAAGTCATTTATTCGATTCTCACTTAGGACAAAAATTAACAAATATTTTTTCTTAACAAATAAAAACCATCATTACCCTACGCCTTTCAAAAAAACTCATATTTTTTCCCAAAAATCCTCCGTGACTAACGATAGCTCTAAGTTTGCCATCTCCTTCTCCTTCTTTCTTCACCCCATCTAACTCCTTTAATTTGTGTATACAGTTTTAGATTTGTGAGACAAGCTATTATTGGATGTTTGTTCTTCCCTTTTTTTTTAATTCAATAATTTTTTTATTAGTATTTTTAATATATTGTTGCATTTAATTTAAAGAAATACGTTAAAATTTAGGAAGAAGCAATTTTATTATCAAACATTGTTCTTGATTTCTTGTTTTATATATTTATTACAACAAATTGTTATCAAACATTATTTCTTAATTCACGATTCCACGAGTGTAAGCTAGTAAAAACATATGAAATAAAAAAAATTTACGAAAAAATATGAAAATATAATCAGTTATCAAACGAACATTAAGTAAACGTTACATTGCAGATTGTTTGGAAAAATAATGATAAAAATAAAATATTTATTTCTCTTAATGACCAAAGTAGTAATTTTATGTAAATCAAAAATTCTCAAGTTAAAAGGGAAGAGTATAAAGCAAAATTTTTTATGGACTATATAAAATTATAACGACTATAATATTTTCTTTCATTAAATCATTTAAATGTGAACCAAATACTATGTAGAAGTCATTCTATAGAGGTGAATAAAATTGTGAGCATTAGTCATCTTTAAAAGACATAGGAAGTATTATGTATTTTAAAATATAAAAGTATTATTGATTATTAATATTGTTTACTTTAAATTAATATGAATTACATAATAATATATTTGTGAGAATTATATAAACTTTTTGAAAAATGTTACTCCATGTACTCTAAAATTAGAGATATCTGAAACTTCTATTATAGTACATTTGTAAAATTCTAAAAACTTAATTTGAAGTGAATTTATTTCATTTAGATTGACATCAAATGTAATATTATAAACTACATATAAAATGCTACTAATATGACGTACAAATTTAAAATTTTTATAAACTTTATAAATTAGTGAAATAATTTAAAATCTATAATTTCACAAATAATTTGATAAAACTCAAAACTATCTCTAACCTTAAAATGAAGAGAGTATTAATTACAAAAGTAAAAAAGATAAACTATGTGTGAACACCTAATAGATTTATTGGCGCAATATACTCAAATAAAGAGATATTTAAATTGGAATATAAAATTATTTATAATTTTTGTTAGTTAATAATATTATGATATTTTGAACACATAGAGGCACTACATCGATAAATCCCGATTAAATGATCCTTAGTAATTTTGGTTGACCCACCAACCACCTATATGGCTAATCTATATATATATATAGTATTTTTTATTTCATATTTTACTTAGTTCATCATACATCTACTAATTTGTCTCTAGACTCGGTTATTTTTTTTAAAATTAATTGTAGTTGTCAAGATTTAAACCTGAATCAGGTCAATAGGTTATGAGTAAGTTCACCGCTCTACTAAACTCATATAATGAAATAAATTATAAAATGTTAAATATTGTATGTTTCGCTTAATTATATATAAATTTGGTTTTCTACTATTTTCAAGTATATATATTTTTCATTATTAACGCATTTACCGAAATTATTACTTAACTATATTTTAATTATAAATTATTAAACATAAACCTCTAACATATATATATACACACACACACACACACACACACATTTATTGCTAAAAAATATTACTAATAAAAATAATTATGAATTGTTTATTATTTTTTATATATAACACATGTTAAAAAAATCACCATTAACTTATATTTTAATTATAAATTATTAAATTTAAACACATAACATATATTCACTCCGTCCCATAAAAAGTGACATAGTTTAAATTTTTTGGTCAAATTGACCAAATTTCAAACTAATAAGTAACCTTATAGATTTAGGTAATTAAACAAGTGAACATTAGATCTAGATGTACATTTGATGTAGTTTCTAATGATTATAATTCCATTGCCTATTTTTGTATAAATTAGTAGTAATTTTGATTTAAAAAATTGTCAATTTGACCAAAAAAATTAAACCAAACCACTTTTTATGGGACGGAGGGAGTATATAAGTACAAAATATATTTTTTATTAATATATTATTTCTTCTACACACATATTTTTATTCCATAATAGAAAATATCAAAAATATTAATAAAATTATTATTAATAAAAGTAAATATGACATATCTATTATCTTTAATATGACATATCTATTATCTTTAATACATAATCCCTGTTTAAGTATATTAATAAGTTTAAATACATAAAGGAATTATAAAATGGGTAACAAAAATATAAAAAATTAAAATATGAATACTTTAAAACATGTACCCCCAACAAATTAATAGTAAAATGCATATTGCTTAAAATACTTGTGTTTACGCAATTGTATGAACATTCGTCCACCTTCCATACCCTCAACTTTTTTATGAGTTATTGAAAAATATATTTTAATTCTTTAAATAAATTGGATATATTAATAGATTTTCTATAAATATAATATTTCTATAAATAAAATTATATTACGTTTAAATAAGTATTTTTTTTATCATATTTATTTCTTCAAATTTGTGTTTTGTTTTGTTAATTATTTAAAATTAAATTATAATATTATTGTAAGTAATCTAAATTTATGTATAAATATGATAAATTTGAAATTAATAAGAAAAATTATTCAAAAGATAATGAGTTTTTTTGTCATTTTAAACTCCGTATCTGTCAAAATTCATCGCTGGTGCAACAATTTTCCAAGAAATGACGAAGGACAACATTTATACACCCACTCCATGCAAAAACCAAAACACACGCATTAAAGCCATGAGGCGCTGAGGCAGCACTTGCATTTCCATGATCACCAACACGTGAAACAAGCATCACCCATTTTACCAACTTAAACCCAAATTAAGTCCATTATGTCATTAATATAGATGCACAAAATGATATCGATGTCAGAATTGAGATTGACGTAATTAAAGTCTAAATTGGTTAAGATCAGACCAGACCATACTTTTAAAAGACAAAAAAAAAAAAATTAATAGACCGCCTTAGTAGGAAAAAGACTGATCTAAATACCGATTTGATCTCAGTTAGTTTTTGGACCGGTCATGCTGAAAGACTAACATGAGCCCAGGTTAGGCTTGAGCATAGTTCGATCTTAAAAATCATATGAAAATTTTGCATAAATTATCAAGTATTATAAAAATTATTTTTTTTATTTTTAATTTTTTTAATAAAAATTACTGAATATTATAAAAATAAGTATATAACTGTATAAATTACTAACTAAATAAAATAAATAACTATGTAAAATAACTAACTAATAGAAAACTAACATATGAAAATCATGAAAATAGATAAATATTTCAATGTCTATTCCTTTATTTTAAAAACTGAAATATGAAAATCATGAAATAGGTAAATATTAGTATGTTTATATATAATACAATAATTTTTATTGATACATCTATTAACTGTTAAATTAACAAATACCTTTTTTTTTTTAAAATATATTTTTCATGATATGGAGCTAATAACCTTTTTTGTCCAAAATGATTCAAAACATATGAAGATCATGAGATGAGAAATTAAATGTGTTATTATATGTAAAGTCATTATCTTTTATACAACTTAATTAAAATGTAACCATAACTTAATTAGGTTAATTATTATGTGACTTATAAATAGATATGTGTATTTATATGTTAATAAATGTCAAGATATAATTATCAAAAATAAAAATTAAGTAGGTGGATTTAGGACCTAGTTAAGGGATATTTTTGGCATATATATATATATATATATATGCTAGTTCTAATGCTCGGCAATGTCCGGGCTAAATATAATTATTTATAAAAATAATTCTTAATTTTTTGTTAAATAAAATATATGTAATTTTCAGTAATAAGCATTTTTTTTTCTTAAATTTTTTTTTAAATCTTAGTATATTATTTTTTGATAAAGTATTTAATATTCTATTCTTCTTGTTTGTAAGCATAAAACAATTTTTTAGTAAATAGAAAATCACTTTGGTATTTCAGGAAAACAACTTAGAAATTTAAATTTATAACTCATTTTTATAAAAAATTGTCTAAAGTATTGTCTATTTGTCTATTTCTCTCATTATTCCATAATACTTTTAGTTTATCTATTCTATTGTTATTTTCACGGTACATGAATAATTTACTGATACTTCGATATTAAATTATATACACACACACTCATGTCTTCTCTCAAATTTTAAATTTTCTTATTTATAATTTTTTTAACTTTTATTTATTAAATCTATCTCTACAAAAGACGAAGATTATTATTGCTAGATCATAGTAAGTTTTCACTTGCAAAACAAAGTCAAGTTTTCATAATAAAAAATTAATTTTATCATACTAAAAATATAAAATATTTTATATTAATTTATAATAACATAATTACAAACACAAAAGGTATTCAATCTCATTTTTCGCTTTGACAACTAATTAACATATGGAAATAAGGTATTTTTTCATAAATAATTAATTGAAATTTTTTTCCCAAATAACATTTGTTGAAAATATTTTTTTTATATCAAACAAAGCCAACAATAACATAGCTAATAGTATGTGAAGTCGATTAAAATTATAAATAGATGTAAGATGTAGAACAAAATTGTAATAAAGGTTTAATTCATATAAAGCATTGGTAGATAGTGGGTCTCTCATAATTACACACTATATTAATTCAATTTATTAATTGTTATGAATACTAAAATTGACTTAGTGAGTCATCTTAAAAGAATTTTTTACCCCCACTGAGTTATGTAGTAGAATATGAACTTGAAGGATAATTATGTAAAAAACGTAACAAAATTGCAAACCAAAAACTTGGACCGATTCATTGAGTTTTAAAATGTTTGTGCTTATATATATATATATATATATATATATAGAGAGAGAGAGAGAGAGAGAGAGAGAGATATCTGGAAGTAGTCTACGTGACGTTAAATTAATTAGACTAAATTCCAATTTTCACACCAAACTATGACCGAAAATGAGTTTTGCACCCCAAATTTTCAAAATTCAAAAAATATACCAAATTTTCAGTTAAACAATTAAATGCACACTAGGTCCATTTTCCAGTCAGATTTCTGCCGGATTTCATTTCAAGCGTGTGAAACTAAGGGTATAATGGGAACAAAAGTTCATTCTTTTATGCTAGAAGAATATTTCTTTATGATTGTTGGTTGCTCCACAATACCCAAATTCAAAGCAGTTGCTATTGGACTGCAGATGTAATGGACTACACAAGTTGTAGGACGACAGATGTAATGGACTACACAAGTTGTAAGTTTTCCGACTGCAGATGTAATGGACTACACAAGTTGTAGGACGACAGATGTAATGGACTACACAAGTTGTAAGTTTTCCGGTATAGATCTCATGGATCCTAATTCGACCACCCCAACATTAGCAAAGATCAAAACCAAGGTTCTGATACTAGCAAATTTTGCAAGAATTGACCTAAAATAGTACTCAGTGGATGATTTCATAGCGTCTGAAATCCACACATGTATCCTAGATCCAAAACACTTCCCAGGGGCGCTTTTTCCTCGGGGGAACGAAAAATACATCGAGGTAAGGAAGAACATTTCAATATTTGTAACCCTGTCCAAACCAAAAGTATAACACTCCTCATCCGATTGATCAAACAATTAATACAATTTCTAACGCACCCTCTTCCTCATTCTCTGTTGGGTCTCATTTTTGACCCGATTAATGAAAATTTGGGCCACTTTAGATTCTTCCCCATCCCTTAACTCCCTATAGGACCCATATCCTCACCTTAGAACCAAAGCACCATATTTGGACTGCGATATTTGCCAGAAAATTGCATAATTCCAATTGAAATTCGAGAGATTGGAGCAGTCCACGAGATCTGACAGTTTGTTTTGCAAATTCTCATCATTCTCAACCGCTAACAAAGAGCATTCTCATCATTCTCTTCCCTCAAGAATCGTTTTCTACTTGGAAACATCGCTCTTGATCATCTTCACACCACAGTCGGCAACATTGGCTTATGGCAGATCTTCTTACATTAATGTAAAATGTTTAGAGAAGAGAAACTTTTTCGTGTTGCCTAAAATGCCCTCTGAATTTATGATATCATTCAAAATCCGACATAAATCTGACCGGAGAATCAACCTAGGGTGCATTTAATTACAAAATTGAAAGTTTGGTATGATTTCTTGAATTTTTGAAGTTTGATGTGAAAATCTCATTTTCGATAAACATTTGGGGTGCAAATTGAACTTCAGTCCATTAATTATGTCAAAATCATTAAAACATATTATTTTATTAAATAATATATTATTAATATATTATAAAAGTTATTTTAATATTTTATATAAAAAATTTCAATACTTTTGACGCATCCAAATTTTCACCTCTGAATCCTCGTGGAAATCTGGTCGTCAGATATCATCTCAGCATATTGAGTTGTCAATATTCGACAACTCACCCTGTTATATCTTACAATTATCGCTCATACGAATAAATTTACATAGCGAAAGCATAAAACTTAATTAAAAGTTAAAGTTTTACAATAACAGGGTAACAAGTATGAACAAAAGTCGCACAGTGTTCAATTACAACTTTCGAGCTAGAACAATCCGAAAAACATCCTAATAGTTTTATATCTTGCCTTTGTCCTTCGAGGATTCGCTTCGCTCGATCGGTTCTCGAAGGTTTATAGAAACATAACAAGAATGAGCGAAAGGTTCTCAGCAAAAAATTATTCTATTTTGAATAAAATGATCATTCTAGTTAAAAGATAAAACAGTATAGTTTTGAATCATTAAAACTTTAATATTTGAATTTACGAGTTAATATGAATTCCATCAATTCATGCATGATATACGAGTAAATGTCCTATCATGCCTCTCAACAATAAGTATTTTGAATAATTGAACATTTATTGGGTGACATTTCTGTCCGACACTAAGTCATTTCAACACAAAATCATTTCAACACACTATCATTTCATCATCCTTGACATATAGTCAAGTTTAACGATTCGTGTCGTATACGTCATAGCTACAAGATGTTAACCATGTAGGGTCCCAGTACACCGGTCTTTAAATTTATGTTCAATATTTGAATTCCAATTATCATGAGTCATGTGAAAATAATAAACGTTTCA
>JAUMHB010073858.1:0-12870 GCA_032359685.1 Pittosporum tobira | reverse complement strand
TCATTATAAAATACATTTGTAAGGATAATTTTGTCAAAAAAATATATTCTCTCTTAAAAAGTTAGTTTTCTTAATTTACGTATTTTATCCATTTTAGTCATTCTTTTGTGGACGGAGGGAGTATTTTTTGACACCATTGATTGTCACTTGGGCACAATATTTTAAAAATTCGTAGGCGAACTTAAAAGATAAAAGGACGGTCTATGTTTAAACAGTTCTAATTAAATATTAATACGATATAAGTGAAAATTAATCGGTCTTAAATTTTTAATTCACCTAAGTGATAGATGATATTTTAAGATTAATTAAAGAATTAATCAAAATTAAGGGAAAATTTTTAAAACAATGCTCAGGGATCAGAAAGCTTGTTTGAATTTCACTAAGGTGAGTCCTGCTATGTTTTCAACCGCAAATCTTCCATCTTTAGAAAGAAATTACTATTCATCAAGGGTATTTTGGTCAAATCCAGTTCTTTATCTTCTAACAAAATACCCACAGCGTACAAAAACTGAAAAAGGGTCGGATATCGTTTTGTGTTCTAAAATTAATAATATAAGCATATACATCTAATTATGTGGTGTATGTGTTCAATATACATATATTTAAATTTTTTTATTTATAAATTTTAAATGTTTTAATTATTTTTTTTACGGAGTATATAACTTGTGGTAGAGAAATGAGATCAGAAACCTAGAAGCTAATACCACTTCTTAGTTCTTAGCTCTGTCTGCAAATTTGTGCAAATTCTTGTATTTTATCCTCATAATGACAGAGATCTTGAGTCACTCGTTCATCCAATTCACCTTTAACTTGATCAAAGTAAAATCTATTAAAGGTGCTGAAATACAAAAACTCATTTCAAGACCATTCCAGTGTTTGTTAACAGCTGAAGACAGGAAGGCTGTAGTTAAGAAGGGGAAAGATTCATTGGATATATGCCGCGTAGTTAATGGGATGTGGCAGACTAGTGGTGGTTGGGGCAGAATTGATCGAGACACTGCTGTTGATGCTATGATTCAATATGCTGATGCTGGTCTCTCCACCTTCGATATGGCCGATATATGTAAGACAACGAGAGAATATGTTGATTTTGTACATTCTTCCTTGAAATTGACAGACCCATTTGATAATTCTAGAGACTATAATGTATGTTTCATATAGCAGTATTATTACTGTATTGGTAAACATGAACAATTGCATAGTAGTAATGAAAAGAATACTCCATTTCATAGCATAAGAATGTTTTTTACATTTAAAAATTAATTTGGGACTGTTTTATATTGAGATTTTATATGAATTCATTTGATTATGATCGATATAGTTGTAAATTATTTGAAAAGTAACGTGACTTACCCGAAAAAGCAAATTTTTGGATTCAAACGTATTCATATATATTAAGTTGACTTTAAAAGGTCAAATTTGTGCTTATATCTTCGAATGGAGGAGGGAGTAGCGCACACACTAACTTCTAGCCTCGCTGCCCCTGAATGAAAAATCTCATAATATAATTTTTCAGTTTGTTGGTTTACTAAGCTTTTTCAGATGGCAACAAATGTTATATTCCTGATATATTTCATATTATATTTGACGACAATGTATTCAGCTGTTTAGTTTAGAATGATTTCACTTTTTCTTTCATACTGGCCTTCTGAATGAGCTATATATAATTTTATAGATGGTCCTGCAGAAGATCTTTATGGAATCTTCATAAATCGAGTCCGCAGAGAGCGCCCACCTGAATTCTTAGAAAGTGTCAGAGGGTGAGCTACATGAATACGTATCTCATGTTGCATTGGTGTACTGTACTATAGAATATCCTTAATATGACATTGCTATTTTGAAAATTGAAACACCAGTTTAGTTTGCATCTTGGCCTGAGTGATTGAAACACAACAATCTTCTTATCATTTATAGCTGACGCGCATAACAAGAGGGTAGGAAGTGTTGGTAAAGTATCATGAAGACAATTGGAAGTTTTATTAATTTAATCACGGTTTTTATTATGCAATGCAGTCTTACCAAATGGGTACCGCCACCAGTTAAAATGACAAGTGGATATGTCCGTGATCGCATTGATGTTTCAAGAAAGAGAATGGAAGTTGAATCCTTGGACATGCTTCAATTTCATTGGTATTGAATTATCTTTTTTCTTGTTCTTTTGATACTGATTAATAAGTTTCTGAATGGATCTTTGAAGCATAGATAGTCAAACTCGGAGTGCAATAAAAATTAGAAAAGGATGATATGGTCGTAGGCATTTCTCATATTTTTCTTGAACCAGGTGGGATTACTCAAATCCTGGCTACCTTGATGCTCTGAAACATCTCACGGATCTCAAAGAAGAAGGTTAAGTCATTTCAATTGTCTTTCAAGCATCAAGATGGGAGTGCAGGTCTCTTGATTAGACTGGACTAGTTCAGTGTTTGGCATATGCAGGTAAAATAAAGACTGTCGCTTTAACTAACTTCGACACAGAGCGGTTACAAGTTATCCTGGACAATGAGATTCCAGTGGTTAGCAATCAGGTATACATATAATATGTGTATCTTATAATATGCCTTGTTTTCTGTGTGTGTGTGTGTGTGTTTACTACTCTATCCTCATTATGCTGGGAAACTTGTATTGTGCTATTCTTCAGGTTCAACATTCCATTGTTGACATGCGCCCTCAACAGAAGATGGCCGAACTTTGCCAACTTAGAGGAGTCAAACTTATAACGTCTCTCTCTCTCTCTCTCTCTCTGTGTGTGTGTGTGTGTGTGTGTGTGTGGTGAATCTTATACAGTATATCATTATATGTTTCATTTTGACCCTGTCAGTGATTCTAATGTATTAAGGAAAAAAGTCAATGATCAAATACAGTCTCTAATTAATAGCAATTTTGGACCATCTTTGCCATTAACAACATTCTGCATAATTCTTTCCAAATCTGATAATACGTATATTTTAATTGCAGGTATGGAACTGTAATGGGTGGCCTTTTAACTGAAAAGTTCCTTGGCACCAACTTAGCCATTCCTTTTATTAGTCCTCAACTAAACACTCCTTCCCTTCAGAAGTACAAACGAGTATTTACTCTTTTCCTAAAAGATTAACTAATATAGAGGGAGATCCAAAACGGACAAGGGTGGGGGTCCAGTTTTGGATGGGGTTGGGTTCAAATTCAGCTTTACTTTTATTATCTTTAGGGGTGTTACACAAGCCGAGCCGAGCCAAACTTTGTCTAGCTCGAGCTCAGAGCTACGGCTAGTATATAGTAAACAATATTCGTTTAACTAAATGAGTTTTTTTTTATCTATCTTTTAATTAGCTAAGCTCAAACTCTCTCATGAATTTCTGAAATATTTAATTTTATCAAGCTTTTAACGAGCCAAACTTTAAACCAGTCGAGTTCGAACTCGGCTCATTAAACTAAATGAGCTTTTTAACAAACTCAACTCAAGCTTTAAATGGGCCTTAGTGCCCCTAATATGCAACTATAATCATAGCGGAGAAAGAAAACAAGAGCTAGTTAGAATTTCTCGCGCGATTAGAAAACAAAACTTGCCTTATAGTTGGTGGTCTTAAGTAATGTATTCAATAACTCAAGAACCTGAAATATTATTATTTGAAAGATATTGAAAAAAATTTCTTATCTGTTGCACAGGATCAAAACAATATATTTCTTTAAGTGACGTATACTAAACAAGATGCGTGTGAAGATTGAATCTTTATTTGTATGACAGCTATCCAAAACATTCATATTCTGGTGACATTTTTCTAATAAATTTCCAACAAAAAATTAAAATATGGCAGATGGTTGATGCTTGGGGAGGATGGAGTCTCTTCCAAGAATTGCTTCAGACTCTTAACAAAGTGGCTTCTAAGCATGGGGTCTCAATTTCAACAGTTGCAGTTAAGTACTTACTAGATCAGGTAAACTTATTTCTCCATTTCTCTATTCGCTTTCATAGTAAAGGAAGAGAAAACAAAAGAAAAAAGAATATTCATTTCTAATTATATATAATGACTAATTAATTAGCAAAAATAAGTAAGGGAAATACAATATGATGTGTCCCCCCAGTATACATTATAGTATAAAACATATAACACAACGACGTCGTTTTGCAAAATAAAAAAAATAAAATAGACAAAATGATGTCAGTTTTTTTTTTTCTATAATAATTAAATTATATAATGACTATTGATTCTATTGACGTATTGCAGACAGCAGTAGCAGGATCAATGATAGGTGTCAGGTTTGGCCTTGCAGAACATGTGAAGGACTTAAATGCTGTGTTTTCTCTTGTTCTTGATGAAGAAGATGTGAACAGCATCCAAGAAGTTTCAAAGAAAGGAAAAGATCTCCTTAGAATAATAGGTGACTGCTGAGATGAATACAGATGATAAGATCTGGTGCTCTACAACTTTAAACCGAATAAAATTATATATTTCTAATATTTTTATATTTTTTTGATATTCATATGGTTAAATTATTAAATAAACGATTGAAACACACCCCATAAGTGAGAACTCATATAAGAACTCGTATAAATTATTAGAGGTCAATCTCACTTTTCAGTTTATCAACACTATTAATTTCAAAAGCTAACTAATTGGATTAGAGTTTTTCTTTGTTTCTTTATTTTATTTTATTTTATTTTTTCTTTTCAAAAGTTTAGGTTTTTATTTTTTGTATAATAAAACATTATGGTGTTTCTAATTTATCACTTCATTCTAAATATAAATGAATTTTTACACATTTTTTTAAGAAAATAATTAGTTAAAAACACTTTCTTTCCACATAAAAAAAATATAATCAAATATTTATTTCTAAGAACTATTATTTTTTAAAAATATTTCTAATTTTAGAATAAAAATAATATAATATTATTTATCATTTATCATTTTATTATAAATCATGCAATCAAAGATTTTACAGAATTTTCAACCACGGTTTTTCTTTTTATTCCGTGGATCGGTTAGAACCATTAGCTAGGTGTGACTTGAGAATAGCCGAACTTTAACCGGCCCAAAGCCTTGTACCCTGGCCATGGGCCGTACCTTAATTATGTGGAGTTTTGGGCCATTTGGTCCTTTTAAACAAAACCCTAGATACATAACACGTTATATATCGCCGACTCTCCATTTCTGTCAGTCATCCTCTAGAACCCTCGAACAACCAGAAGCCTCAGAATCCAAATCTCACCCAGTAAGTAATTTTCCTCTATCAATATACACACACATATGTATATATAATCATAATAATTATTGATTGTAGATTTGTTTTCGGTACAGAAAGAAGAATGAAGGTGGTAGCTGCATATTTGTTGGCTGTGTTGGGAGGTAACACAAACCCAACTGCTGAAGATCTCAAGTATATCCTTGGTTCAGGTACTACTGCTCTCCTTAATTTATTTTGTTGTAAATCAAAATTTTAAAATCAATCATCTATTATGTTTTTTATGTTATTTTATTCATTTCTAGTTGCATCTTTCAAGTAAAAATTGTTTCTTTTCTGTAGATTTATGAAATCAAATGTTTAATCCTTAATTTCCTATATTATCTGTGTTTGGTGATTGATTAAGGTGTTGATTGGAAATTGATGATTTCTCCAATAAAGTATTGTTTGTGGTATGCTTATTGGATAGGAGATTAAAATGAATGCGGAGATCATGATGGTACTATTATGTGATTGTTTTGGCTAAGATGTTGAAAAGTATGAATAAAAATATGTCGTACAATTGTTTAGATGGATTGTACTAGTATGTGATTTGGGTTTCTGGGTGTTGTTAAACTGACTTCACGTTGAATTTTGTAGATGAATTATTTTGACATTTTTTTGTTTTCTAGTTACTCAGGAACTTACAAGTAATATAGCACTAAGGGCATGATTACTGGCATTGTTATCTTGGCATTTTGTTCTAGAGTGTGCTGTCAATATGGTCTATATGTATGTATGTGAAATGTTTGATCATCTAGTTTTGACGAAAGCTGGGTTCTGTGATGATAAATAATGAAGGCTTGTTTCTCAAAACATTCGCAGTGGCCGCCTGAGATCTTTCGCCTTCGCCGGGCTTGAGAGATTATGCTGCCTTTATCCTTCCTTGGATGTCTGAGACACCCAGCTTATCACGTCTTTCTCTGTATATATATACGTATTTAATAAATTTTATAATATAATAGTAGACAGTTGATTTCCAGATCTTTTTTCTAGAGTTGGTAAAGATATTACAATTCCCTGAAATGCAATTTTTCTCCATTATTTTTCATTTAGTCAGCTCTCCGAAGTTCAGTTATTGTTGTCATTAGTGGTTGAAACATTTTCTGTAACCATTTTAAAATACTACTGCCCATTCTTCTCAAACTGCTTAATTCAATTAACTTTTTGTTTTATGTTTTTTCTAATGTTTTTGCTATTGTCAATGATGAGATATCTGAAGGCTTGTTTCTCAGAAACATTCGCAGTGGCCGCCTAAGATCTTTCGCCTTTGCCAGGCTTGAGAGATTATGCTGCTTTATTCCTTCCTTGGATGTCAGAGACTAGAGCTTTGATTATATTCCATGTCATCTTTTATGTAGTATATAAATGCATCATATAAAATTCTTTAGCATTTTAATGTTATCAGCATTTCACACTTAATTATACCAGTTTGGAATAAAATCCATTCTCTTGTTGAATTGATTTCTTGTTCGTTTCTTGGAAATTTGTTTGCTATTATTTTAACAAAGTAAACTTTGATGGATTGCAGTTGGAGCTGAAGCTGATGATGACAGGATTGAGTTACTACTCTCTGAGGTCAAGGGAAAGGATATCACTGAATTGATTGCATCTGGAAGAGAGAAGTTGGCTTCTGTTCCTTCTGGTGGTGGTGTTGCTGTTGCTGCCGCAGCTTCTGGTGGTGGTGGTGCTGCTGCTGCTCCTGCTGCTGAGGCAAAGAAAGAAGAGAAAGTTGAAGAGAAAGAGGAGTCTGACGAAGTAAGCGTTTTCCCACTTACGCTGCTATATAATTCATTCAGGACCTAAATTGAATATTTATTTTATTTTAGATATGAGGTATATTCGATGATCTGAGTTTATCTGTTCTAATTTTATTTCAGGACATGGGCTTCAGTCTCTTTGATTAAATTGCTGCTTGTCTGTGTGAAGAAACTCTCCGTGGGTTTGCTGATTTTCCGTAGAAGGGTTTGCTGATTCGCAGCCTATAGTTAATTACGTTTTTATCAGTTTTAGGTGGAGACCTTGGACGTGTTGAATAGATATTTGTAGCCTGTGGGAAGATTAAAGATATGAATGTTATTCTGAATTAAGCTGTATGTCTATTAATAGCGGGTGGAGTTAGATTTATTGTGCTAATGTCTATTAAGAGTTTTATCCATCTTGCTCTGCCTTGTATTGCATTTGGAAAGGATGACAAACTCGAAGGCTACGTGCCGAACAGCTTAATCTCACAAACAGAGCTCTCTCCCTCTCTCTCTCTCTCTCTCTCTCTCTCTCTCTCACACACACACACACAATATTTTGAAGTTTTCCCTTTTTTATGGTTACCTAGTTGTATCTCCATCTCTCAAAAATCTCCTCAATCAGTCCTATACTAAAAAAAACAATCTTGTATTATGACTTGAATCTTTCAGGACTCCTAAAATATACTAAGATTTAAAATTAAAAACCATAGACTCTTCTCTCAAAAATATAAAAACGAAAATAATCGAGAGAAAAAAACAAATGACATAAGGGATAAAAGTATTATTGAAGAAAGAGAGAAAACAAGGAATTTGAACACTCTCCAAAAATAATTTACCAATTTAAATATACTTTTTGAAAACAACGAAAGAATAACAAGAGAAATTTTCATTTTTCCTAAAAATTACTAAATTTATTGTTCGTATATTGACCTTTTTCACTCCATGGACCCCTTTTATTTTAAAATATATGGCAGTTTAAAATTTTTGAAAGTGATTTATTAATTTTTTGCATTAACTTAACGTGATTTATATTAATTTTGTTTTTTAAAGTATTCAAAAGAAATTTAGAATACTTTATAGGATTTTTTTAATGAATAAAAACAATAAAATAGCTGAAAAATTCTTTTTTATGATATTTTAGAATACTTTTATATTCGCGTTTTTTTTATATATGATTTTATCCTCTTTTTTTTTGGTACATTTATTTATTTATGATTTTATCATTCCTTCTTCCAAAATCACTGGAGCTGTAATACCAGCGATGAGGGCATTGATGTCAACCACTCCCAAATTACAATTCTGCCACCACTCCCTGCCTCCTCTTCCCAAGTTCCCATTTCTTCTCACTTTGCTTCCTCCCAAACACCCATCTCTCCAAAATCCATACCCTTTTCACATACACAAAGGGAGACAAAGACCCAGGATTGTCAGATCATCATCAATGGCTGCAACACCATCAACAACAAATACAGGTGCAGACACCAAACCATTCTCCGTCCTGTTTGTATGCCTGGGTAACATCTGTAGAAGCCCAGCTGCTGAGGGTGTGTTTAGAGACTTGGTTAAGAAAAGGGGTCTTGATTCCAACTTTATCATTGATTCTGCTGGCACCATCAATTACCATGAGGTATATCTGTCCCTCAAAACCATTTTGATTTTCTAAAGTTAATTTGCAAATTAAAATCAAAGATATTGCAATTTATTTAAGTTTTGAAGATTACAAATTTTGCAATTATCACAGTACATTTTAAATATTTATATTAACAACAATTGTATTAGCGAGTTTTAGGATTTAAAAATTGACTTAGAAAATTAGAATATCAAAAGGGGACTCTTTTTGTGGGACAAATTCAGTGTGTGATGTGTGTGTTATTTCCCAGGACCGATGTTGTTAATTTTCAATTGCCATCTGTATATATGTGCCCCATGCCCCATATTATTAAGTAGAGAAGGGGCTGTGAACACAGATTGGGTTTTTATTTAAATTGGTGTTTGTGATGTTTTTAAGGGTAATGAAGCAGACCCAAGAATGAGGGCTGCTTCTAAAAGGCGTGGAATTCAGATAACCTCCTTATCAAGGCCAATAAGACCGTCTGATTTTAAAGATTTTGATCTAATTCTCGCGATGGACAAGCAAAACAAAGGTGGGATAGTTTAACATATGGCATACTAGTGTTACGGCTCTTTCTTTAAATTTCAAATTTCTTGTTCATTTTGGCCTTATAAAATTAGTTGGGTTTCCATATAGTGTTCCATAAGTTATTTTGTATCTATGTTTGTGTGTGTTTATGAGTTCTAACTTAATTGGGTCGGGATGATTAGATGATATACTCGCGGCTTTTGAGAGATGGAGCTCGAGGGAGACCTTACCCGCTGATTCATATAAGAAGGTTAGTAGATAGGTCTCGTTCTATAATAATATTGTTGTGCATTTTGAGTTTTCATGGTCCTTAATGTGTGCACTTTGATAATTCAGGTCAAACTAATGTGCTCGTATTGTAAGAAGCATGATGAAACTGAAGTCCCAGATCCTTACTATGGTGGACCACAAGGTTTTGAGAAGGTATTAGCCAATTATAAGTTACAATATGAGACTATGGTATTTGTTTCTCTATCTGAAAGGATCAGAGAATTTTCATGCAATACAGCACTGAAAATTTCTCGAGCATTATTACTTTCATTTTCTTGAAATAAAACACAATGTTATTCCCTTCGACTGAATTTAGGCATCCACATTGCGATATTGGTTGTTTTATATGATACAAAGATCATGCAGTGTTTCAATTTTTATCATTTACTCAGTCACCACAGTTAAAAATATGAAAATTTTTAAGTTCATTTGGAAAGCGGGTGAAATCTGTCAGGGCCCCTTATTACACAGTTAAAGCTAATGTTGAGGTTATAATGTTAATTGATCAGTATCTTGACTAACATAACGTAGAACATATCTCAGAGTTCATAAAATCAATCTCTTGGCCAACATGAACATAAATCACTGAGTTCATAATATTTGTTAATTAGTATCTAACTAAAATTAGTTTTCTACATTTAACTGGTGTTTCCATGTTTTGCTTTTAAGTTTTAATCCTAGGAGCGGTAAGTCGAGCATTTTATATCAATCAAAATATACAGTGGAACAATGGCCTACAATTCATGATGATTTGGGAATAGGGGTATGAATCAGTCAATGTTTCAAGAACAAGTTCGAGCTTGACTCGTTTAAAAGTTCGAGCTCATATAACTTAACAAGCCGATCTTGAGCTTGAAATAAAGCTTGTTTTAACTTCACGAGTCGAGCTCATTTAGGCTCACGAACATTAAATATTCCAAATTGTTCACGAATAACCTCAGGCTAATCTCGTTTAAAGCTCGTTTGTTTAGTGAAGCTGAGCGAGCTGAGGTCAGATAAAAAAAATCTTTATTTTAACAAGCACAGCTCGATCTAGACAAGCTCTACTCGGCTCTTTTACACCTATTGATGATAGTGACTTTTGGGGGGGGCACAAGAACGCATCACTGTTGACATGAAAAAGACTGATATTACTTAATCGATTAACTTGAAAATGAATCATCATGAAAATTTGTCTGGAAACCTATCCTGAAATGACTTTTAGAAACTACTAGAATATTTATATATACCATATGTAAATTATGAAGTTCAGCTTTGGCTGTTGGGTATAATGGAAACTGCTTCCTGCAGATTGATTCCATTATGCTGTGGATCCATGAAACGTACTGATAGGATGTGGCTTTACTTTATAGATGATGCTTGACTTACCCTTATTTTTTTGGATGGCAGGTTTTGGATTTACTCGAAGATGCTTGTGAATCACTACTGGAAAACATTATTGCAGAGAATCATATTTCAGATTCTTAGATACTCAATGGAAGCCAATTAAAAAAGTGAGAATGTGTTTTGTCATGAAATTAGATCATCGGCGGAACAATGTTATTAAATTGCTCAAACCATGTATACATATGGCTCGTTTGGTAGAAACTTAAATAGATGACGCAGCTGAAATTAAACGTCGCTGAAATTGAGATTGCAGTTCAAGTTAAGTTTGAAAAGTTAAAATTATATTTGGTTATTAGTTTATGTGGCTTAAAATAAAATGTTATTTAAATGACTAAAAAGTACATAAATTTATATAAAAGTGTTTGTTTCATGTTGTTTACATTATTATCTAATTTTTTTTAAAATAAATTTGTAAATTTATATTTAATATATTTGTATGTTATACTAATATAAAAAAATATTATGTAAGAGGATTTAATATACTTGTATGTTATATTTTTTAATATATTTAATATAAAAAAAATTATCTAAGAGGAGTTTAGAAACGTTTAAGTTCGTACCAAATACTTTCTCTAATCTATTGTCACCGTTCAAATGTTGATAGAACAAGGACTATTTCCTTTTTTGGAAATATGTAGTACAATTTAACAGGTTTAATAGTTTCGAAACGTTGGTTATTTTGTGGGCCCAGTATCATACTTTAACTGGGGCCTACCAACCAAATAAAATTGCGAACAAAGATTGGGCTGCAAATTCTGCAAACCAGAGTTTTAGCCCACTACCAAACATGCACATGATGTAAACTCGAAATGGGCTAGACTGTTTGTCGTCACTTGGCTGTTTGTTATTTTCATGGTCATTTTCCACAAAGTGAAATTTGATGCCGATTCAGCCAAAGGTATTTTGCATGCTCCTTTCGACAAAGGGTGTCATCATCAACGAAATTTTTGAACTTTTTAAGAAAAATATTTTTATATTTATATTATTATGTTTAGCGCTAAAATATAATGAGTGATTAATTAATAATGTGTGCAACTATCAATTAATAAAAAAAAAAAATTGAGATGTAAACCGTCTTCAATAATTATTCATCATCCATTAATGAATCTACACAACTGGTAACTATAGATTAGTTACAAGAAGTACGAAGGTAAAAGCTATAATAGGGTACACCAACTTCTGTAGCAAAAGAAAAACTATATTACTGCAGAAGTCTGAACATGTATACATGACGCTTGAAGATGGGAGTATCTTTCCCCTTTTATCCCCCCCAATGGCTACAGCACTGCAACATTTATGGTCTATGGTTTATATGTTTTCATATAATGTAGCTGCTCTTCAATCCCATCTTAGAACGTTTTCTCCTTGGATTGGCACTAAGCATGCAGGAAAAGGCATTAACAAGCTCCAAATCCTCGATGTTTACCAGGATATTTGCCCTCTCGGGGTTGGCAAGGAGGAGTTTTGACACGAGATATCCTGCAATTGACCAGGTTTGAAATAGCCGAGCCTGTTTCCCAATAAATCTTCCACGTTTGGTGTCATAATATTCGGGCCATTTGTCTCTAGCCAAACGTCTCTCAGCAATCCTCACAGCATTTTCAGCTATCCCAGGCCTATTCATCTTTATGCATGCCACTGTGAGCTGCGGAAAAAGATTCAAAAAAGGGGGAAAAGAAAAACATATGAACCATATATACTTTAGATTGTAGGAAGCACATGACTATAATTTGATAGCAATGAGTACAAGCATGCTGTTACTTAGCAATGTGGACCGAGAACACTTGCCTATTTTGCTTCAGGTATATGGAATTCCTAACCTTCTAAAGCACAGATATAGGTTGAAAAACCATTCAAATATGAATGTTAAGAATATGAAACACTTAAGCATTCATCTAATTAACTACATATGAGGAAGGCAGTAATAACACACCCTTTGAAGATATATTTTGTTTGCTTGAAGTAGCGGATTAACATAATATGGAGGAATCACGTGAACCATTATAGGACATATACAAAATTTCCTACATCCTACTACCACAACCCAACCCAACCGCCCCCCACGGGGGGGGGGGGGGGGGGGGGGGGGGGGGGGGGGGGGGGGGGGGGGGGGGGGGGGGGGGGGGGGGG
>JAUMHB010073847.1:0-12871 GCA_032359685.1 Pittosporum tobira | reverse complement strand
AATAATAATAATAATAATAATAATAATAATAATAATAATAATAATAATAATAATAATAATAATAATAATAAAATTGTAGAAAAGTATTATTATTATTTATTATTATTATCATCTCGGTAAGGCCCTATACTAAAAAAGAAAGTTGTGTGAGTTCTACTCATAATCATTTTAATAAAAGTTAATGTCGGAGATTATTAATAAGCAGAATATACTTATATTTCAAATTTCAATTTATGAATAAATTTGTTCAAATTCCTCTATGATACTGATTTTCCAAATAATTAATTTTTTTTATAAAAAAAATATTCAATTTTAATTAATAATTAAATTTAAATATATTTTATTTTAAATTTAATAAATCATACGAACTAAATTTAAAGAAAATAGATATTGACACTCGAATCAATCTTTTGTACCCTAAATATTTGGTGTCACGAGTTGGGGAGAAAAAAAAAGTAGTCGAATATAAATGTGCCGTTATAGCAGGTGCTACTTTTTAGCCACTTGAGAGGATAGATAATGTTCCCATGCGAGTCTCTGACATCAACATAATTTGAGTTAAATGGATAAAAAAAATTTAATTATCGTATGAGGTTTTGAATTTGAATTTTGAATAAAATACATTATATGGAGAGAATTCTTCCACCCGTAAATTTGATGTAATTTTTGAAATAAATAAAAATCTTTGACACTAATAAAAAAATACGAGTCTCTGATAATAATTTGTTCGTATAGAAGCTTTAATAATACTTGAAAAGGTGGTACATTTTTATGGCTAGATGATAAGAATCTGTTGTACTTTTGGTTTAGAGCACGAAGTAGATATACCTTCTTTTTCTTTTTTGGAAAAATTCTTTAAAATATTTATCAAAAATTTGTTATTACAACTAAATTATTTTTAAAAAGTTAAAATCAATTAATGTTTTTGTTTTCTTTTACCCATATTACACTTACGGACTAGTTTAATTAATTTGACATGTTATTTAAAAATAAATTATCTTGGACACGTTGAGATACTTGTAATACAACTATCACTATAAGTCTATAAGGTACTTTCTCCATTTGTCTAAAGTGTGTTTTTTAAGCATTTTATATATTTGTCTGCCATTTGATGATCAAGAAAACTACATTAATTATTTAATTTTGTCATTCTAACTTAAATATTAAATATAAATTTATCTGAATTATCTTTCAATAACGGGATGCAAATGTAATACTACAACTTTTCTTATTGTAATTTAATTAGACAAACTATTAATTATGCTGTGTATTACTATCTTGAACGACAAATAAAAAAAAAAAAAGAATATTATTATACTACTACTTTATTAGTTCTAAAATTAGATATTTAAAAAAATGATATTTTTCAAATATATTTTTTAATTTTTACTTAAAATAAAATAATTTTAAAAATAATATAAAAATTTAATATTTATCATAAATAAGTAAATTAAAAATATTATAATATTTTATAATATTAAAATAAAATTTACAAACCATTATCTGATTTTGGTTAGCAATACTTTTTCCTTTCCTTGGGGCGTTATAATCAGAAAATGGTTGTTCGAGTGTAAAACACAAGCGTTTATTGGACCGAATGAATAAAAACTCGGTTATTTTTAAATAAAATTTTGAGTTCAAAGCTTGTATATAAAAAATATGATGTAAAGAGAATTACTGCTTTAATGTGAAATTCCATAATATTCGAAGATAATTAAATATCTTAAAACTATTTTAAATCTTATAAATAAATTAAAAAAATGTTAAGAGAATTACCCGATGATACATCTTAATACTATTTTTTTCAAGCACGAGCATGGCCCAAATTAGCAGGCCTGTGTGTTGGAACTTGAAGGGGCCTAGCTTTTTCTTTTTTTTTTTGTCTGGAAAAGTTCTCTCTCGAAAAATGCAAACGCTATCCGCAGCGTCACTCGTCTCAGTTGGTGGGATTTCGAAACCCGTGGCTCACGGTCCGATCCGATTAAAATCGCTCTACAGTCCGACCAAAATCACCGATCCCTCATCGTCGGATTCCATGGCAACAGGTGGTCCCAAATGGGCTCAAAAGACCATAACCCTCCCTCCTCTCAGGCGAGGCTGCCATCTGGTCACTCCTAAGGTATATATACTAACTATTCCTCTTTACTCGTCTCTTTATCATTTTTAGATGGTTGCTTTTCTATTGATAATAATTACTAGTACGTTTTAGTTGATTTACAAAAATTATGATTATGAAGAGTGCGGTAGTGCTATGAACTAATTTTGTTCAAAGAGAGATTAGTGGGAGTAAGCCACAAGGTATGAAGTGGCATAGGTTAAGTTGAATACTCCAACTCCGGTTACTCACCCATAGTTTATTATGGGATTGGCCGTTGTGCGTGGTTGGTGGTTGCATGCACCTGCTGGTGGTTTATTAGCTTACCCGCATCTAATGATTTTAACGAAGTAGGAGAATGATTTAAGCAGAAAATCTTTTAGTATACTTTCTGATTGAAAGCCGTATTCTGCAATTATATATCAATGTTATAAGACAAAACCAGAAATATCTGAACAAGGAATTGGAGAAGTATTATACTATTCAAACTACTAAGACTCAAACGGAGGAATATAATTGTACAATGTATGCATTACGTAAATCAATGCATATAAATACATTCACAAGCTGTTACTGTTCTACAAACTAAAGCACACACACACGCACAACACACACACACACACTCACACACACACACACACACACACACACACACATATATATATATATATTTGTCTTTACTATTTTCTTGGGTTGATTTATGCAATTTATGGGGAGTACCCTCAATATTTTGCACTAAGCAAAAGTAACAAGTATTGGCCTGCCATTTTACTTGCACATCTCCTACATTCAAACTTCTTACTGCACACCACTCTTATGATCCTTTATGGTTCGACTGCTCTACCTTCTCAGCAGTGATTGTAAGCTAGGTTCTCTATTGGGGTTTTAATGTATGACATAGTTGACTCGTATGCCTTTAAGTGGAGACATAGTTATTAAGGCGCACCCGAGGCGCAAAGGTCCTCTGGAGCATAGGTGCAGGCGCAAAGCGCATGCTTTACTAAAACGAGACGAATAATATGTAAAATATATAATTAAATTATAATTTAATATAATCTTATAATTTATTTATCACTCACGTGCAAAAACAACTACAAAATAGAGAAATTAGAATACCATAAACCAAGAGCATATTAAGTCATAAACTAGTACAATAAGTCAAGTTAATGGCTACTTGAACTACTTAAAATAGATAATAACCAAGTAAAGCTCCAAATTCAGTTCAAAGGGCTTAGGCGTGCCTTAGTTGAGCCTGAGCCTGGAGTTGAGCACTAAAAGCACGCGCCTTTTTTTCTGTGTTGTGCCTACCTGGAGCGAAGCCCACAAACTGCGGCTCGCCTTGCTTTTCGCCTAGGCACGCGTTTGATAACTATGAGTGGAGACTGCTTATTTGCCCTTCCAGTTCCTTGCTACCTTTGGATGCGGATTAGGAAATCCTATGTCTAGGGTTTTGGAATTGAGAATGACAAGTTTTCTTGGTGTATGTTTTTGAATTATTACTTGATGCTCTAGAGTAGGCTGAGTTAGTCAAGGCTTCTGAGGACATATTATGCTATGTAGTTAATTTTTTTTTTGGTGTTAAGGGAATATGTATAATTGATGTAACCTTTTTGTATATTAACCATTGAATTCTAATCAGATAGTGAAGGAAATTGGGCAAGACTTGTCAGGATTCAAGTGTGGTCTTGCACATCTTTTTTGTAAGTGAACTTATTGAGTTACCCGTCTTTTAGGTCTTCCTTTTAGGTCAGTTGGGTGATGACATTTCATTTGTCCTTGTCTTGTTACCCTATATACATGTAACAGTGCAGCACACAAGTGCTTCGCTGACTATAAACGAGAACTACGACTCAGATGTTCGGGATGATACTGAGACATTTCTTAACAGGATTGTCCCAGAGGTTAGTTTATTTTCTTCACAGCTTCTATATATACCAAATCTTTTACATGATCTAATCTAGTTCCGACTATGTGTTCTCAGGGGAGATCTGCACCTTGGAAACATACTCTGGAAGGTTAGTAACAAACTTTGCCTTTGATTTGAGTGCAGATATATTTCATTTCTCCAAGATCACTCCAAGTCCTGAATGTGATATATCTGAATCCATTTGGGCTTCTAGCTGATAAACAAGCTATCATTCATTTTTGAGGGTATCTTGTAGTGAGTAATTTTAAAATATATCAGTGCATTGCAAACTAAGCCTATTATTATATATTCTCTTATTTATAAGTTGCTGTTTTGAGAACTTTTGTCATCTGTGAGGTTTAGGTTCTAGGCCATCCTAAAACTTGGGATCCGAAGAAACAAGCCTTTGTTCTTTGTCAAGAACAAGAGATCTTATTTCAAAGATAAATAAGTCATGAGCAAGTTATAATATTTATTCTTTCTTTTAAAATTGCTATCATGATTAAAATTCTAATCTTTTGCAGGTACAGATGACATGCCCGCACACATCAAATCATCGATGTTTGGCTGCACTCTCACGTACGGATATTTCATAAAGTTGGTTTGGATTATCTGTAAAATACAAATTTGTTACTTGTTGACTCTTAATGTCTTCGTGCAGGATTCCAATTACAGATGGACAGTTTAACATGGGAACATGGCAGGTGTGTATGAATTATTAATTTACAGAAGTGATTGGGAGATTTATGGTTTGAGGAATTCTTTCTTGATGGTTCCATAACTTATTCCAGCTAGCATAGGTCTCAAATCATGTATTGCTTATACATTTCTCATGTATCAATGATTGAATGAATCTGAGCTAGATCTTGTTTATAAAATTTATAATAGTATTGTTTAAATGAAACAGAACTCGTATCAATTTTGAATTTTTTTAAGGTCTCAATGCTGTATTTTTAATGTAAAAAAAAAAAATACCAAATTTACTTCAAAAAAGTCCAAATAATTCTTATATGTTCGAAAGTAGGGAGTAGTTCCTATCAAAAAGAAGGGGAAAAATTAAATATGAAAATTAATGGTTGATGAATTATTCAATTTGAGGCTCTGTGGTCATCGTACTGAATGAAGTGGTGGCTATTATAAATAGTGAGATATCAGAATTGGCTTGCTCGTAGGATTGTGAAATATAATACTCCCTTTGTTCTGAAAAAAGAGTACCATTTTCTTTGCGAAGTACAAAGGAAATTTAGGACAGAGGGAGTATTATAACAAGAATGAGAGCAAGGCAATCATAAAAATTAAATGGTGGCTTGCTTATAATTTTTACAATCATAAAAATTAAATGGTTGCTTGCTTATAATTTTAACAAGTGTAACATGGGCTAATTAATCTATAGTATCCAGAAAATTTGCTAGGAATAAGAACTAAATGTTTAAGCTTTATGGAAGGGAAAGTATAAAAGTGCGCATCTAAATTGTTCACTTGCTGACGTGTCTAGGGCATTGTTGATTTTTTATTGATAGGTGGCATTGGTGAACATAAACAGAAACTTAGGTAGTGCTCTTAATGTGTACTTATCAAAGAACTAGTCCCTCTGTAGCAAAGAGCACCATTTCCTTAATTACAAAGGAATAGATACACTTTTTTAGGCTTAAGGAAGTATTAATCCCTTAGGAACGATATGATGAGACACGTCATTGTGTGCGTTAACTAGGTGTACATCGGTAGCATTACTTAAAGCGAATTACCTAAAATAACATAAGATGCGGAATGGAGCCCAAGTGGGTTAGCCATTGGCTTAGTGATGGTGAGCTCCAAGATAAGTGCTTGATATGCATAGTCTTGGGTTCGGTACTCCACAGTAGTAATAAGTTTTTTGGCCGCTCACATAAAGTTTAGTATTGGTTTGCCTAGTTTGCGTGGTTTGTGATGAATCGCGTTTTATGGTGATTTACCTAGTGTACAAGGGTAGTGGCTGCAGTTCCACTTGTCAGGGGAAAAAACACGTAAAAGTGTGGAATGTGACTTCAACTGATGAACCCCTTGATCTATTGATGCTTAAGGTCAATTCTCATTTATTAGGATTTTGGGGCCAAGACAAAGAGCTGTAAACGAGTTTTAAACCCCTTGACTGGTATGATTGCTGCGGCACGTCAGGACTAGCGGGGTTCAGTTGAAGTTTTAAATGCCAAATAGCTAATTTGGCTCAAGCTTAGCTCTACAGCCCTCGCTTTCTGATCGAAAACCCACCCAGTTCTTCAAAGACCTGAGTTTGGGCTTAGCTTGCCATAGTTCCCTGTGATAATGTTGTCTCAAATTTCCCCAAACTTGAATGGTACCTCTGTCCTAAAATGAGAGTCTCATTTGACGTTTTAGGCATAATAAGATATGTGAAAAATAAGTTACAGATAAATTTTATTGATGATTTATTTCAAATTTAGTCTGAAATTTGAGATCTGGGAAAAGGCTATCAGACTAAATTATGTTTAAAGTGTGTGTTTTGGGGGGGGGGGTTTGTGTTTAATATGCTTAGAATAAGTTGAAGGAAGTCAGAAATCAATTATGATTCTCATGTTCTGGGCAAGGGGGAATACTTTTCTTCTGAAAAGGGGGAGGGGTTAATTTATCGCTTACATAACTTGCTCTTTCTTTCAGCAAGTACTTGTCATCATGCAGTAAAACTGGCTTACTGAAAGATAGCATATCAAGTGCCTGCATCATTCATCTATGCTTCATCAAATTATGCGCCTTTCATCTGTGCTTCAATCTTTTTTGGGGTTACCCCTTTGCCATATGCAAATTCCTTCATTTGCATATTCACTTTATTAGTGACATATTCTGATGGTTAAATGTTTATAAGCACTTTCAGCGCATATTTTTAAAGGTTCCGATATTCTGCTTTGTATTTCCATCGATTTTATTGTGTATTTATAATTTGTTAATTAAAAGAGTTCCCTATGTGTTTATTTCTACATTGAAATGTTATAAAAGGATTGAAGCTCTATTTCTTTTTGTATCTCAGGGTATATGGCTGTGTGAGCACCGTGATGCACCTTCTGCACGCAAAGTTGTGGTCACGCTTAACGGAATTTAAAATGCTGCTCGGAGGAAATTATGTAGCATAAATAAAGTGAGACTCACATGAATTGATGTTGAAATAGTATCATGTTACTGGGCACTTGTGTTGCTTGTTTTCCTTTTTACTAGTTCAGATGGCATTAGCTTCCGTTTGATTGATACAGAATTTCAGATCATATTAAATCTTATACTAGCGTTGCCATGACAGACAAATAACTGTTCAATAACAAGAATTTGAATACAATATTTTTAAACTATTAGGGATAAGTGTCTCATAAGAGTAATATATTCATGACATGATATATATGGAACACTCTTTGACCGAGTTTTTCGGTTTATCTCACATGTGAGAGTAAGAGTCTGTCTGTTATAATCTTAATATACGTTATATTTTTTTATATACGTATAATATTTCTTCATCCCAAAAACAATATCTCTAAGAAATCTTTATTTTGTTTTAAAAATAATAACTTAAATAAGTATTTTTTTTTTATGAAATTATATTTTTGTACTTGTTTCTTAATAGGTGAGAAGTTGACTTTTGTAGATTGATTGAAATAATAATTTGGTAGCCTCAATAAAATGAGTAATATAGTGATAAATATTTTATTTCTCTTAAAAATAGATCTTTTTAATATCATGATTTTTAGTATTTTGGTCATTGTTTTTATGATGGAGGGAGTATATAAAAAAATAACATATAAATATACTAAACATACGAAATTGTGTTAAAAAAATACATAAAATTATTTTTAAATAATTTTTGTGCTGACAAATTCAAAAAAATTAAGAAGAAACAGATGTAGTACTTTTTATATATTTACTTTGGATAATATTTTTTTTTAAATTCACAATGAGTGTACCTTAATTATTTCTTTGTACTTTATTATAAATTAAAAATGGAGTTAAAATAGTGTTTTTTTTTTTGGTTGTTGGTTGGGGGTAGTTACGTATTGGCGGAACTAGTTGAGTAGTTGAGCATTTCATATTTTGACCCACTGATCGAACCAATAGCCCACTGATATTCGGGTGGGTATCCGGGTAGTGGATTCGGATAGTATTATTGGGACCACTACTTAGTTTTTTCCTTTGTTACCCTCACTTCACTTCCCTTTGAAATACTGGCTTTGCCCAAAATTTTATTCCACTTTTCTCAGTCGTATTAAATTGCTAGCTAGCTCTCCTTTCACGTCGCAGAGAGACTCAAGCAACGAGAAGAAGAAAAGAGATTGCAGTTCAACAATGTTCTGATCTGTCTAAACAACAAACTTGTGAGTTTTAATCTCTCTTTCTTCTTTATTTGTCTCCTCCTGCACGCTTTTATTTTTATATTTTACCCATTATATGCTGTCATTTTCTTTTGGGTTCAAAGCATATTTAAAGTATATTCAATATTTATATGCATACAATTGCAACCCATGGTTGAAATTTTAGATAATACGAGAATTTATAGCATCTGCAAATTAAAAAACCCAGCTTACGAATTTTGAATTAAGAGTTTGTGGATCGGTACCTTTTGACACCAAGATTGAGAACAGTGTTGTGTGAGTTAAGTCTTTGTAAAATTCGAGAAGTAGTAAATTATGAAGGCCCTAGTAGCTATAGATGTTCTTTTGTAACTTTTATTTTTACCCAAATTGCTGTCTTAATTGTAGTATGTGTTGTAAACAACCTAGGCTATTAATTTAATGAATGGTATCTTTTTTGTTTTTCCATATATCCAGTGTTCTAAAAATTCTCCTAGGCCCCATGTAAGCGCTAGGCAATCTTCTACCGCCTAGGCTTAAGGAATTAGTCCCCTTGCGGATCCATTCAATGAAGGCTATTATATTCTTGATTTTGACTCTTATTTTGAAATGAAATTCCAGTGACTTACGGAAAAGAGAAATAGTTGAAAACCAAGCCACAGCCCTGCCTCTCCTCCTTTTAAATACTTGATTAGCCTGAACTTGTTTACCTCAAGACTTCTCGAGCTATTGGAGTATTTAATTGCGACCTACGTTTGATATTTTCGATAATACAAGAACCATACCATGTGTAAATTCAAACACTAACATATGATTTTTGAATTTTGAGTTCTCAGATTGGTAATTCACTCGACGATTGAGAACTGTGTATGTGACACGGGTTGTGTGAGTTCAGTCATTGTAAATTCGATAAATGGTCATTAAGAAGCCCCAAGTGCACCTATCAATAGAAATTCCTTTTGTAACTATTTTGCCCCAAATTGCTAACTTGATTGTACTTGTGATTGTAGACAAATTTCCCTTGAAATAACTAAGCTATGAACTTAGTCAAAGGTTTATTTTTATTTCTCTCTTACTTGTATAACATACATTCCTTTGTACTACAATTAATGCTTTAATTCTAATTCCTGTATTTCTAACTTTGTACACTACTTAGCTTGAGCGATGGAAACTGGAGGCAATTCTTTACCATCTGGCCCAGATGGGTTGAAGAGAAAAGTGTGTTATTTCTATGATCCAGAGGTTGGCAATTATTACTATGGGCAGGGTCACCCAATGAAGCCACACAGAATTCGCATGACACATGCCCTCCTGGCCCACTATGGTTTGCTACAAAACATGAATGTTCTTAAGCCCGTTCCGGCTAGAGATAAGGATCTTTCCAGGTTTCACGCTGATGATTACGTGTCTTTCTTGAGGGGTATTACCCCTGAAACACAGCAAGATCAGCTGAGGCAGCTTAAGAGGTTCAACGTTGGTGAAGACTGCCCTGTGTTTGATGGTCTCTATTCCTTCTGTCAGAATTATGCTGGGGGCTCAGTTGGTGGGGCTGTGAAACTAAATTATGGGCATGATATTGCTATAAATTGGGCCGGTGGGCTTCATCATGCAAAGAAATGTGAGGCTTCTGGTTTCTGCTATGTGAATGACATAGTGCTGGCGATTCTGGAACTCCTTAAAGTGCATGAGGTTGGTCAAATGTATTTATCACATTTTAGCTTATAATCTTCGAATTTTTTTTAATTTATTTTTTGTGACTCTTTATGTACACTTATATTGCAGCGTGTTTTATATGTTGACATTGATATCCATCACGGTGATGGTGTCGAGGAGGCCTTTTATACTACTGACAGGGTCATGACAGTCTCATTTCATAAATTTGGAGATTATTTTCCTGGGACAGGGGACGTACGGGATGTTGGACATGGGCCTGGAAAATATTATTCCCTTAATGTTCCATTGGATGATGGAATTGATGATGAAAGCTACCAGTCCTTATTCAAACCAATTATGGGCAAAGTGATGGAAGTTTTCAGGCCCGGTGCTGTGATCTTACAGTGTGGTGCGGACTCTTTATCTGGGGACAGGTTAGGCTGCTTCAATCTATCGATTAAAGGTCATGCAGAGTGCGTAAGATATATGAGATCTTTTAATGTGCCGCTACTTTTGCTGGGCGGCGGTGGCTACACAATACGAAATGTTGCTCGTTGTTGGTGCTATGAGGTAATTTTCTTTATTCTTCATAATCACCGTAAGGAAATGATTTTGTGTTTTTGTAACCTGAGGGGTTATTTTTATCGGGGGCTGAAACCCCAGAGAGGTGAAGTTTAATTTTCCTAGCTACCGTGAGACCAAATAAAGTTTGCGTTATATTGATTATTATACATTTATGTTGTGAGCAGACTGCAGTGGCACTTGGGACAGAACTTGAGGATAAGATGCCACAACATGAGTATTATGAGTATTTTGGGCCAGACTATACTCTTCATGTAGCTCCAAGTAATATGGAAAATAAGAACTCTCGCCAGATTCTGGACGAAATAAGAGCAAAACTTCTTGATAATCTCTCAAAACTTCAGCATGCACCAAGTGTGCAGTTCCAGGAGCGACCACCTGATACTCAGTTTCCAGAGGTTTCTTTCTCATCTTCTTTACCTCTTACTATTTCTTTTCTATTCTCATCTTTATAGTTAGCTACAAGTGACTTTTCTTCTTTTATTTATTTTTCCTTTTTTTGACATTTAGGCAGATGAAGATCAAGATGATGAAGATGAAAGGTGGGATCCAGAGTCTGAAATGGACGTTGATGATCAGTGGTACATTTCTTCTTTTTGTATTCAATCTTTTTCTAGCTATGCTTTTGGTGGATGATTTTAATCCTACCATATTTTTCTTGTACAGCAAGCCTTCATCTGGAAGAGTGAAAAGGGAAATCCTTGAACCTGAGCGTAAAGATGTGGTATGTTCCATCGAATGTTTCAGTAAATTTGATCCATTAGCATTTCCTAAAGCAGTTCCTAGATTTCAAGTGAAACAATACACCGGACCATGATACTTTTTTGTCCAAATATTATATCCTATCTAATGTTTCTTCCGACTTGGGAGTAATTTTCTTTGTTGGAGGGTGGAGGGTTACAAACTGTAATAGACCACCTATAATTCTAAGTTGCTTGATTCATCAAGTTTCAGAACTTCTGAAGCTAATTTTCAAACTTAATTATCTATTAATCTACTAAGCTTGTTCAAATTTTCTGTATTTCTGGATTACTAGTATTCGAAGGAATATCCGTTATATGTGCTCCTTTGGTCAATTATTTGGGAACTCATGATGGAAATAACAAATTAAGGCTGAAAGTAAAACCAAACGGTTCGGGCTCGATTCAGGATCGCTAGGCAAAAAGTTTGATTCAAGCTCGATTCGAAATATTAACGAATAGAATACGAGCATACATTAAATTTCGATTAGTTTACTCGGACCTTATTAAATTACTTTTTTTTCTATTGAATTCGATGTAACTCGCTCGAAAACTTCAAATTACTCGGGCTCGATTCGTATTCGTGCTCGGTTCGATAGTTAAACGAGCCATACACAAGCATTATTTCAAACTCGATAAATTTTACGAGTAGAATCTGAGCAAGTCGTACTCGACTTGATTCGACTCGTTTTCACCCCTATAACAAATCCCCCACTTTTTGTCCCTGTTAGCTAGACAAGTTAAAAGTTGATACCTAGGTTTTATGATTTCCACATTTTATTAGTGCCATGAATGATCACATGTATCTTTGTGTTCAATTTCAGGTGGATGCTGGTGAAGGAGAGCGTACAAGGGAAATGGACGCGTCATTCATAGAGGCTGAATCCTCAAAGGTCAACCTCTGACAACAATTCTACATGGCAATCATTTCTGCGTAATACTAACATTTTTCTGTTTTTGGGTTATTATCAGGTAGGAGATCTAAACTCAACATTGATGGATGAAAGGAATATTAAATTTGAACAAGGAAACTCGAACAAACCATCTGATGAACATGCTGACACGGACTTGTAGAATGGATTGGATATTTATTTGCCAAGCAACTGTTCCAAAACATTTTTTCGGTGAAAGAAACTTTGCTTGCAGAGCATTCTTCAGTAAACATTGTCCCCACCAAAGAGATGGAATTTTCCAACGTTACTGCACATCTGTTACCATATGCACCTAATTTAGGGGAACAAAGTTAAAAGTTTTAATTGTAATTGATATTTGGCACTGGTTTTGGAGGGATGGAAAGTAGCCTTGATGGTAATTTATTGATTACGTATTGGATATCAGACGACTGATAAAATTTGATGGTAATCTTTAATGACTCTGATAAGAGGATCCGACTGAAATTAAAGTATATGTTTGTTAGTAACGTTAGGAAATTTTGATATTTAAACGTAATAAAATATCATGTTTGGTAAATTATAATATATTAAATTTAAGTTTAAAAAATTGAGTTTGTAACTTAAATTTAATTTCAACAAAAACTTGAAGTTAAAGTTAGATTTAAGATAGTTTTTCCATT
>JAUMHB010073836.1:0-12871 GCA_032359685.1 Pittosporum tobira | reverse complement strand
GTGCGACTTCTGTTCGCATTTCCCTATTATTGTAAGACTTTAATTATTAATTAAGTTTAAGCTTCCGCTGTGTAATTAATTCGTACGATCGATCCTTGTAAGATATAACATGGTGAGTTGCCTAATTGGCTACTCAATGTAATGAGATGATATATAACGACCAAATTTTCACGAGGATTCGGAAGTAGAAATTTGGGGGCGTCACACATGGCCTAAATGTCGACTATCTATTCCAGTTTCATTTGTAGCCAATTAGTTTGGTTCGGTAGAGCAAACAGGATGTGGTTGAACGTATTAGTTTACCATCCAGATAGTAAATCATGGAAGGGAATTAGCACTATTTTAAGGGGAAAGTTAGGAATAATTAATAAGAATATTATCTCATAATAATTTAATAATAATTTGTATCACTTTATAATACTTTATCTGCTTTAAAACTAAAGATATATGTGATATTTAATATAATACATCTATAAAATCTTAAAATTAAAATATAAAGTAAATTTATTATATTTTAATTGATATAAATATTATAAATTATATATAAAATACTACAACATATAAATTTTAAAAAATTAATAAAATATAGCATAATTAAAATTAAAATTTCTCAAATCTAATTTGATGGAACTTAAAATACTCTCTAATATTAAAATTGATAAAATAATATAATAATAAATATTATTGATTACACCAATGACAAGACATCATTAGATATCCAAGACCTTTAGGACCACGAATTAAGATTTTTTTTTAGGAGTTGTGCAATAGTTACATTAAATATATATAAAAATATAAAATATATAAATATTAGAGTTCGATTCTCACAAATATCAAAAATAAATAGAAAAACACTAGTTTATATATATATATATATATATATATATATATTTCTTTTCTGTTTTAAATTCACAAATATAATATAAATTTTTTTATTTATAAGAGTCAAGATTTTTTGCCCATTACTTTTGACTTAATAATAACATATCATTTGGGCCCATTTTTTGAATTCAAATTTGAGACCCGAACACATTACTCATACAAATAACGGAATAAGAGAAAAAGTCTTATATAGGGTACTCCAATTTTATGTCTTAATCAGAATTACAAGCCCATCAAAGAAAAATCAAATATCTCTAACATATCTTTTTTTAATTATATTAATTATAATTTTCTATTATTTTTCTCTTTCTATAATAATTAACTAGACTTATGTTTTGGTATCTTACATTTATGTAGTAGGAGTTGGAGAGAGAGTTATGAGTGGAATCATTTTTTTATTATTTTAGCATTTTAAAGATAAATATTTATAGAATAAATAGGAATCGTATTGAGACAAATTTATGAAAATAATAAAATAAAAATATAAAATATGGCATTATAATTTGAACGAAAGGGATAACTCTTTTAGGGTGTGACTAAAAAGACAAGGGGGTCACCTAAATAACACATTTTCCTTTTATAATGTAGTATATGGTTTTACTTTCTATTTGGGCTCAATGTAACGACGTTACTAGTCTCTTCAACCCAACCCAACCCAAGCTTACCCGGTAAGCCCACAGTCCGAGAGACTTCTCGATTCCATTTCGTCTCTCTCTCTCTCTTCTAGGTTTTCATTTCATCCAATCTGTGATTTCCCACACAAAAAGCAATAGAAAATGTCTTCTTTGGGTACTTCGAAGGGGGTACTGGAGATCGCAAAGTTCGCTGTCTACGTAACAGTTCCAATTGGTCTCATGTACTTTTTCGCCAGCAACACTAACAATCTTCACAAGTTCATGGGCGGTGTATGTATAATCTTTCTATCTATGGAAATTTGTTTGATTGTGATATAGTTCCGCTTCTGATATCTTATGAACGCGTGTGATTGGTATATAAGCCGCTTCGTATTTGGCAATTCAATTTCGTTGTGTACTTTGCAGTTTAGTGAGTACTAATGGTCCTGATTTCTACTTTACTTGCTCCGTTCAGAAATTAGCGATACATTTCTAAAACTATGGAACTTTATGTCACTTTATAGTCTAAAATTAGAAATGTATGTCTAATTCTGGAAGTTCCCAAAAGGAATAACTAGCTTTAATATTGGAATGGAGGGAGTATCAGGTTTCTAGATTAACCATGTGAGCTTTTCAGTAGGAAAATGGTTTTGCACATAATTTGCCATCTTTTCTATGTATAAAAGTATTTTGCTCCTTGCTGTTTGTCTTCTAAGGATGTGTATTGCCCATGTCTCTATTTGCTTCTATACTTCACTGGTTTATACCATTGCCTAATGTGAACCAATTATTATGTATCAATATGCTGGAAGGATGATCTGCCCATTGTGCCTAATATCACTTATGAATAAATATCATAAACAAATTAAGGTTTCCCCTCCTGTTTGATATGGAAATCCAGTTAGTAGTTTGTTTCTTGACTTCAATATCTAAAACTTTCTGCAAAAAAATTGTAGGATCATCTAAAGATCTAAAGAATATGTGTTTGAGTCAAAAGCACTTCCTAAATGAATCTCTAAGTTGCCTAAAGATTGCAAGTTTCATAGCACTTTTTTTATTTTATACGCATACATCCTTGCATTCTTTCTCAAGATTATAGCTTTACAATTTGTTTGGTTTCCTCCTTTGGTTATTGGATATGACTTGTGTACTGTGATTTTATGAGTGCTTCTAATGTTTATGTGGCTTACGAACAAGTAATATCTTACACTGTCTTGTAGTGATGGTTAATTTGGCAACTCTATATCTTAATGTGGATGTCTAATATCTCCTTGAGGTACATTTTAAACAATATGTTTGAGCCCTTAGCAGTTGAACAGACTTGTGTCTGTCCGTGCATTGTTGGTCAGAACTCGAACTGTGTTTTAGCTGAGCTTTTGATATCACTTGTAATAAAAATGGTTTCAACAAACATTTTAAGTTATGTTTTTCATGCTTAAATCTACGTTGAGTCTCTAAATGGTACTCATTGCTGTTAATCTGTTATGCCATTAAATTGTTTTAGGAAAAAAAGAAAAGAAAAAAGGTGATACTTTGCCTATTTCATAAGTAAATTTCTAATTCACATAGTCTTTTATGGCGTGCAGCATCAATATGTGGTGTATCCCCCGGTGGGACCCCCACCCCCATCACCAGAGGAAGTAAGGGAGATGGCTCGAGAAATAGCTCGCAAACGAAATAGTAACTGATGGCTCTTTTGGATGTGAGTAAGAACCGTAGCTACTAGATGTACTGTTTGGTACTAAAAATAATCTACTATTAATGTAATACAGAGCACTATGTAAATGTCCTTAATAAGTAACTTTGTTGCTATAAACACAGAATCTACACTTGAAACAATGTCTGATTCAATAATGTTACGTTAATGTTTTGGCTTGGCAGCTCTCAACACTTGGTGTTCTGATGGCTTCATATGATATATGTCTGTTAAGTCTTTGACGCCATTCTTAAGGAACATGAAGAAGAGAGGCAAGCAAGTGGCATGCAGCAACTATCTTCAATTCAAAGTTTTGTATTTTACCATATAACGTTTACAGAAGACTAGGTGAATGTATGTTACTTATTTTTTTTTCCATGAATGAGTTTCACAACTCCTGACCTCTCGGCCAAGCGGGTGGCACCTTTATCACTTGGCTAATCACACAACCAAGCGGGTGGCGCCTTTATCACTTGGCTAACCACACAACATCGTATATGTGTTGCTTAGAAGTGGGGATTATTTGTTCATCTTCTTTGGCTGTAAGCCTGTGCTTATCGAACTTATTCCTCTGCTCAGTGGAATTATCATAAGAATACCAAGAAAAAGCACCTTCGTTATTGAACTTAATTTCAACAGTAAATTTTATGCGACACAAAAATACATTCTTCTTTAATTCAGCTAGCAAATAAAAATAATAATAATAATGTTCTTGGCGAGTGAATTGGATGTGAAATTGTAAAAGCCTGTCAATTTGGACCTCCAAGGATCGTTTTCTGAAAAACCCAAGAAATGAGGCGCCAAGTCAAAAAAAAAAAAAACAATTTCCGGCCGTCTGTGGGAATCGAACCCACGACCACGTGGTTAAAAGCCACGCGACGGCCGATGTTTTAGAATCGTCAATTAAACAATATATACTGATACAACTCGTGAGTCTCCACAACTCGTCACAAATAAATAACTATAAATTGACCAGATAAGTCAAGTGACAACATTAGCCACGTTGAGAGACAATTATACTCCATGAAGCCAATTTCCGTAGAAAATTCCACTCAAAATAACTTTAAACTTGTGGCTTGTTGATTGGCCCAGTCCTCCATTTCCAAACACCATTTTCCAGGAAAAGAAGTTTACCGAAAAGGAAGAAAAACTAAACGTGGCTGTAAGCACCGTCTCATGTTCTATTGAATTACCCAGAAATTTGGCTACAGTTTTTTTTTTTTTTTTTTTCTTACAATACTAAATTGACAATGTCACAATGACAAGGACTGCTAAATTTTATTTTGTTCCATTGACTTCAAAATTGGGTCTTCTTCCTTCTGGCATAAAAATGGTTTTATTTGTGATTACTATCGCCATCTGGGATATGCTTTTCAGCTGTTTGGAGGTAACTTTTCTCAACCCTTGTTGGATTTTTTGCTTCGTGAGTGTGTAACGAATTGGAAATACTCTCTTCTTGATGGAAATGTGGGTTTTGGGCTGCAGTTTACTCATTATATGTGTTGGTTTTGCTAATTGGTTTTGGATTGTAGTTCAACTAGTAAATTATGCCCTTGCCATATTTGATTTGTGGGAACAGGTATCTTTCTTAATCATTTGAGGTTTTTGGAGATTGTTTCTTATTTTAAGAGGTGACTATTGTCCATTTAATTCATATTTGAGTGGCAGCAATTCTTTTGAGCTTCTCTTAGTCTTGAGCAACTCTTTTAGGAGCTCCTTAATTCAGCTATTCACATATTGTCCTACATCGAGTATTCCAACCTTTGAGACTCGAGATATACTTGAGGGGCCGCTGTTGGTTTTAAGTTGGATGTTGTAGCATTAACATCTGTTTGGAACCCTTTAACCAGGTTTTTGCTTAATTTTGATAGTATTTCAGTTTGTTACAATGGAAAAAAGAGTATATATGGTTTAGGAAGGTTGTTCTCAATTTTGTTTAGCTCTTTGCCAATTTCACGTGATGACCAGTTAATACATTTGTTAGTGTGGTTTACACTTTATCTTTCCTGTGGCTCCCAATGAGGCACTGAGTACTTGTTTTGTATTTATCACTTGGGTTAAGCTTCTAGACTGAATAAATATATGGTTCTGAGCATTTCTTTTCAGATAAGCCTTCTTCTCCATTATTGTGGATAACTTTGGTGGTTAACGATGCCTTTATTGATTCTCAGGAAAGAACAAGTTTGCAGAATTTGGATAGAGGATTTGTCAGAGTGTCATAATTATGGAGATTGTGCCAATCGGTGCTATCTTAGCCGCCCTTACTACACAGGTCATTAAAACAGCTCAAGCTGCCAAGGATGTTGCTTTCGAGAAAGAAAGTTTCAAGGTTCTTTCAAAGCACCTTTTTGACATTAAACCCGTATTAGAGGAATTGCAGCTAAAAAAACAAAACGAATCATTAGTTGCAAGGCAAGCTTTGGAATTCCTCGATGCCGATGTAAAAAAAGCTAGCAATTTGGTTGAAAAGTACCGAAATCGGGCCCGTTTCTATTTACTCGTTAAATGCCGGCACATTGTCAAGGAAGTGCAAGATGTCACAAGGGATATTGGACGATCTTTGGCTGCCCTTTCTTTAGCAAACACCGAAGTCCTATCATTGGGGATATCCGATCAGTTGAATAGGTTACAGAATGAAATGCAAAGAGCGAAATTTGAGGCTTCTCAATCCCGGATCCAGATCGTTGACAGATTGAATCAGGGTCTTCAAGATCCTAGGCTTGACCCAAATGACATTCTTAAAGATATAGCGAAGGCAGTACGGGTGGCAGTTGATCCGTCAGAGATAAGCAAAGAGATTGAGAGCTTCAAAAGAGAAAAAGAAGAGGCTGCAAACCGAAAAGAAAGGGCCGAAGTTTTTTTCTTGGAGCAGGTTATCGAGTTTCTCTCTCGGGCCGATGCTGCTAGAGATTATAAGGAAGTGAAGACACAGTATCACCAAAGGCTTCAGGTTATAGAACGATATGATCCTAAAGAGGAGTATATCGAGCCATTTAAAGCTTTCTCATGTTGTATTACTGGAAAGGTAATGGTGGACCCTGTTAGCCTCTGTACTGGGACAGCTTGCGAGAGGGAAGATCTTGAGGCTTGGTTTGACCGTGGGGAGAAAACTGATCCACAAACAGGTGATCTTCTTGAAGATTTATCGTATAGGTCTAACGTTCAACTTAGGCAATCGATCCAAGAATGGAAAGAACTCAATTACTGCCTTAAAATTAGATCTTGCAAGGCGAAGTTACTATCAGGGGATGATTTGTTAGTGGACGAGGCTCTTGACCAAATGCAGGAGCTTATGAGAGAGGATTCAATTAATAAAGACTGGATTTCCATTGCGAGTCTTACAGAAATAGTAATCTCTATACTTGGAAGCGCAGAGAATGAAGATGTGAAAAGAAAAATACTAGTTACGTTAAAGAACACCATACAAGGACATGTGAGAAACAAGGTATGAGTAACCATTTCCTTACAAATTCTGTATTCTTCTCAAAAATTTTAATAGTTGCTTGGATTCATCCTGAATTCATTGGTCCATGACTTCTTTTGTTCAATTTGTAGCTTTCTTTTTTATCTGTTGTATTCTGTCAATATGTTCGATATTTGAAAGTAAAACGTTGATGTAGTCCACTAATAATATTTACACAATTACACTCATGTTTTCAAACTGAGAACTCAGAGAAAAAATTATTCAAATACGTTTTGGGTAGTGTTACATATCCTGATGTTAGCCTTTATTTTATCTGTGTTTACTGAGTCTGTTATGTCTTAGAAATTTTTGTTTTGAACTTTCAATACAAAGCATTCAACATCACAAGTATAGTTTTTAAGTTTTTTTATTACGGAAAAATAGATAAATTGGGTTTGCAAAATTTTAAAAGTGTTCTACCCCTCCAAATCTGTAGGAGTTATTGATTGAGAATCAGAGGTTTGAAGATGTTATTGGATGCCTAGGGCATGATCCAAGCATATCAGAGGTTGCTGTTGAGCTGCTGTTCGAGTTATTGCTGGAAAGATCATGTTGGAATGTTTCGTATTGCAAAAAGCTCTCACAGCAACATGGTGCAATCTCTAATCTTGTTACCCTTCTTAAGGGTCCAGTGAGGGAGTCATCGGAGAAAGCGGCAGAAATTTTAATGAGGCTTTGTGATGAAGATCCTGAAAACATTCTCAGAACCGCTGAAGCAGGCTGGTATAAACCAATCACTAAACGGATTATTGAAGGTCAGATAGTTCATTTATTCTAAATTTTCTGAGACTAAATTTCTTTATGGATTCCAAAAACCATGAATAGAAACTGCTAATTGATTTCTTTATTTGATGTTAAAGAGCTGTACTCCTTAATGTTTTGGTGAGAACATTACCCAATTTTTTTATTATACTCCATTCGTTCCACAAAAAGAGTACCATTTGAAAAGTTCTCGAATATTAGGGAAATATTTTCACTCCATGGTTATCCCTAATAATAATGATTCAGTTAAGTGGTCGTTGCATGATACTATAATTGTCATGTAAAATTTGAGGACATTGTTTTTATGTTATTACATATCAAAATTAAACTTTTCTCTGTGGAACAAAAATATTTGACAAATGGAACTCTTTGTGTGGAGCAGAGGCAGTACATGAATAAAAGACTTATATCAAAATTCATTATCTTGGAATTTGAAAAATTGATGAAATTAGGTCTTTCTTAATTCTCTCCAGGACCGGAGTGTTCAAGGATGGTGATGGTGAGAGCGCTTGTTAGTTTAAAATTGGCCGAAGAGGATATAAAGGTCCTTGGCGAGGAAGGGTTGATACAACCTTTACTTGAAATGGTATCTGGAAACTTCGAGTCCAAAGAATTATCATTGTCTATGCTGGCTAATCTATCAACCTATCATGGCAATAAAAGTCATATTGCAGTGGCTGGTGGGGTCCCTCTTGTATTGAAACTATTCTCTTCCCTACACCGCACAATTATTGTTGCCAAATGCTCTGAAATTCTTGACAATCTTTCGTCCAATGGTGATGGAATCAAATTTTTAGTCAATGAAAATGGAAATCAACTTGAGTTAGAGCCAATCATTACTGACTTATTGTCTGTTCAGCAAAATCCCAACTCATCCTATAGTGTACGAAAACCAGCCTTGCATGCACTTCTTGGAATTTGTAAATCCAACCCTGCCCTTGTTAAAACTGCAGTTCTATCAGCCAGTGGCATTTCCATAATTCTACCTCTTCTTGATGACACTGATTTTGGGACACGAGAAGCTGCTATAAATCTTCTCTTCCTATTTTCCCAGCATGAAACACAGGGAGTTGTTGAATTTCTTTTAAGGCCAAGAAGGCTAGAGGCTTTAGTCAGGCTCCTTCAGAATAATGATCAAGGTGATGCACAAATGGCTGCAGCTGGTGTATTAGCTAACCTTCCCAAATCGGAAATGTTACTTACCAAGAAATTAATCGAATTAGATGGGCTTAAATCAATTGTCGACATCTTAAGGTCTGGAACCCAAGAAGCCAAAGAAAATGCTCTAAGTGCTCTCTTCAGATTCACGGACCCCACGAATCTTGAGTCACAGAAGATTGTGGTTGAACTCGGGACTTACCCATTGCTTGTAGACTTTCTCAAAGTTGGTTCAGTAACAGAAAAGGCAAGAGCAGCTGGACTAATTGGTGATCTTTCCATGCGCAGTTCAGAACTCAGTATTATGTCCCGAAAAAATGGTTGCTGGTATTTTCATGGACTACGTGTCCCAAAGTGTCCAGCACATGGAGGTATCTGCAGCGTGAATAAATCATTTTGTCTGTTTGAGGCAAATGCTTTGCCTGAGCTTGTGAAACTTTTACAAGGCGAAATTCACGAAACTGCTTATGAAGCAGTTCAGACACTTTCCACTTTGGTTGGTGAGGAGCTTCCTTATAGGGGGGCCAAAGTTTTGCATGAGAATGGTGCAATAGATCACATTCTACACGTTTTGACCTGGGGATCCGAGTCGCTAAAGGACGAGGTTTTGGGCCTTTTAGAGAAGGTTTTTATGTCGAAAGATATGGTGGAACTCTATGGATGGAAGGCTAGAATACCTCTTCTTCTTCTAACAGGGCGGAGCATTCAGAGGAAGGCTGCTAGAGTGTTGTTACTCATTGAACGTAACTCCAGATCATCGATGTCAGGTGTTCTTAATGGCATAACTGAGTGATGATGCTATCAATTACAATTAATCAGGTGCGGGTAGTACAATAATCCTTGTATTTATCTAATAATATTATCTCACTTCCTCTTATTTTATTCAAATCTTGGGCATATTTTAATTTTTTGAAGTTTTATTACATTCATTTAATTTTGTGAAAAATCACTTCTTTAGCTGCTTAACACTAATATAAAAGTACCAATGTAGATCAATTTGAAGTGGATGACTTTTAGCCTTTAGACATTTTGAATTCTGGAAATACATCCTGAGGAACTCTAATATTGAAAGGATACACCAAATTTTGAAAAATTGTTTTCCTGTGTGTGATCCTCCCTCCGTTCTACAAAAAGTATCTCATTTATCAAGTTCTTTTGTTACACAACTAGAATACCGTTTTGAATGAGAATTGGTCACTGAACTGAAGGCCAGTTTACAAATTCGTCATTTGTGAACAATCAACGGACTGAACTGTATTTTTGTGTACATGAATTATAGTAACTGTCAAAGCTGTTAACTTTTAAACAGAGGACCACTCTACACACTTATCTGGAATCTAACTGGATTGACCTGAACTATGATCCAACAATTTAAACCCAACCCAACCTTCCCTTTTTTTTTTTTTGCAAATTTTGTAGCTATTTTCTAGCGTGTATTGTCTACGTTGCTCAAGTCTGACCGAAGATTGTCTTCTCTCTCAGATGCGACACCATGTGTTGGATGGGCCGTTAAAAGTTAAACAAATTCCCATAAATGGCAATGGCGTATCTCTCACATGTGACACAACGTGTTGGATGGGCCGTTAAAAGTTAAAAACAAATTCCCATAAATGGTAATGGCGTGTCGCGAACAACCAGTTCAGGTAGTTGGATGTACAATGGTAATGGTGTGTCCCGAACAACCAGTTCAGGTAGTTGGATGTACAAAGATTTCGTTCCATAACCAATTTGTAAACTGACCTTCCTTCAGTTCGGTGACCAATTAGACACTTAACCCTTTAGATTGATGATAGTATCGATGACACAATGTACTCAAGGTTAACATGACAATCATGTTATCACCACAAGACTAAACATTCACTATTTTAAGAATAAACATAGAATGAAATATATCCTTAATATTTGCGAACTTTTTAAATGTGAGCACTAAACTAGAGGTTCGATAAAAGCAAAGCATCCCCCCTGTAGTCCTTCCCTATTTACTTTCTTGCTTGAAGTGGAGAGTTGGCTATAACAAGAAGATTGATCATGATCTCGTCAATATGCAGGTATAATAAAGGCGTTTGGGATATGTTGCAGGAGCTGTGTGTCTTTGGTAAATTTTACGGTAATCTTAAAATTGAGTAAAACATCACCGAGCATCTTCTTGTTCAGTAGCAAAACTGTAACAGACAGAAGATAGATGGAGCTATGAAAGGGATAAGCTCGACAATGGTAGAGTCGTTTCTTAGTTCAGATTATTGACTATGGATTTTTGCTGTGTATGCTACATTTCTAACTTGTGTGTTACTGAAAATTTCCATATCACTTTTCACACCGGACTCTGTTAATTCTGTTGTTTGGTTTCTTGAGGTGGCTTATAGAATATGCTTCTTGACATCTTTTTCTTGTGAAAATGCAGAAATTCTGGTTTACCTGCAAAGCAGATTGTTTGTCTTATATATACAGATTTTTGATCATTAGATTAGTTTACACGCGTGCGCACGCGCGCGCACACACACACGTGTGCACATATGAGAGTACTGCTCGTCCAATCTCCGTTTTTAAAAAAGAGACTATTTTCAAAATTCTAAATTAAAATATTAAAATCTTAAGTTTCAAATTCACATAAATTCATTGAATTTTAATCAATACGAATTTGAACGTTGTAAACTTTTGAAAATGTTTTACTCAAGCATTTATTGTTTTCAATTATATAATGAATCATATCAAATTAAATTCTAAAATTTCACAAATGCAAATATCCAGCCCCCCTTCCCCCCCCCTCTTTTTTTTTTTTTGGTGTTTTCGGTACCGGTGAATATGCAATAATTAATCTCAGGATATCCACCGGATAAACTATCGGTGGTTATACGCAATATTTCACCAAAGATAATATCACAATAAACTATGTATAGTTTTTTTTGGGCTTGGTTTTTTTGTGTTTTGAGTTCTGGATCATGGTTTTGGATTTGATGGTCTTGTGAACAGAGAATCAAACCACACCTGAACTGGTCATGGACCTGATCTAGTCCCAAACCACCCCGAAGAGAAAACTGTAAAGGGGAAAAAGGGGCTGAAAAAATGTTTTGTATTATTATAAAATTGTGTTAAAAAACCAGCAAATCCTATATTAATTAATATATACATGTTATTATCCAATTTCACTTGTAGTTTTCAGTCCACTGTCTTTAATCTATGTACGGATATTATCGCATTTAATTTGGTTGAAAGAAAATATCAATCAATTCAACTCTCAATACACGATACAACGTCAGACAAAAAGTTTGAATTGTTTGCTTGCGTTCACTTTGGTCCTGCAAATATTAAAAACCCCAAATCCTACGACATTTATTAAAAAAAAATATAATTAGTGGACATATTAATTAAGTTGAAACTTCCTTTCTTTGGCAAAGTCTTATAACTTCAGCTATATATATATATATATAAGTCAGTGTTCTAAAATTCGTTAATGTCCTTATTCGATAGATAAATGGTCTAATCTTATGACAATTATTTGAAAATTAATCAGTATTATACTCGACGATTACTCGAAATCAACAAACTCGTTAAGATATCTTCCATAACTATTTGATCGAAGACTCAAGCGCTTAAAACAAGTTTTAAAACATTTATGCAAGTCTCTTTTTAATTGGAAATGTCAAGAAAGTCCAACTTGCAATTGGCTCACCTAGTATAGCCAGTAGTAAAATGACAGTAAGAAAACTTGAATGTTCTCTTAAATTCGCTAACAAATTGGCCAACTTTTGTAGGTTAGCTAACAAATTTAATACATGCTCAAGTAGCCATTGCCCCGACTTGGTCACTTGGAGTAGACAAATTTGATTAGAATTTCCACAAACCCTACACTTTAGGGTCCTATTTGTGGCGCCTTAAAATTTTGATAAGTTTATTCAACCAACTTATAATTTATTTTTAAAAATAACTAATTTAAAAAATAATTTTTATAATTTTTAAAAATAATTTAAAAGTTCAGCGTACTATTGTTTCCAGCTTCTTTTAAAAAGTTGGGGGGTGTTTTTTTACCACTTATAATTTATTTAAAATAACAAATAAATTTTTAAGTTATTTTTTAATAAACTGTGACAAATCGGGCGTATATGTCTTGAACACATTTGATCATTATAAGGTAATTAAGACTTACTCAATACGTTCTAAAATTAGAGACACCTTAAAGAAATGACGGTCTTAGAGATAGACGTTCAATTACAATTTCTATATTAAAGAAAAGTGTTTTTAAAACAAATTTGTTTTAGAGTTGTCATATAATTTCATTTATATTTATAAGAAAATAAT